>JADZMA010001203.1:0-23682 GCA_020796225.1 Arion vulgaris
TCGCTGAGAATGTATTTATTATTTTTAAAAGATGCAGAAAATTTCATCTATTTTTGGGATATCTTTGCAAATTAATAGATTTTACCCTCTTAGAAAATACACCAGAAAATGTTTTTACCAACAGCTTCTTTCAGACTTACATTTGATAGATGATATTTCCAGTAAAGTGTTATTCTGCTATTTGGTGTAAATAATATATTTCTTCTTCTTCTTCTCGATCGTCCTTAGACTGATGTTCAAGATTTCCCCATAAATCTCATTCTTGTGGAAATCTGATTCATGCAGCCTTAACATGGGTGGGTTTCGTCACATCTTCAGCACCATTTGGAGCTCTGGTGCTTATCCTTCGGCGATGTGTCCAGTTTCAGCCAGCGTTTACAGGGTTCGCTCTCCGTCAGTCTTTGGCTGTCCCCAACCGACCTTCAAGGCAACAGGTTGCTATTTTCTTTTGAGTAGCTACCCTTACACAATATTTCCTCCAGGGATGCTGAGCGTGATTTGCCCAGGTTACAAGTCTTTTCTGGACTTCTTGGTTTGCCTGCCGTTCAGTTTTGTGAACGGATTACTTCGCTTCACTTTGATTGTCCCCAATCTAACTACAAGGCAGTAGTAAAATAATATATTTGTTATATATATCAATAGGCTCAGAAATGGTTGCTCTAATATTTTCACGTGCACGTTTGTGGCTTAGAGGTAGTAAACTCGACCACAGCCCACGAGTACTTGGTTCCAAATCCGCGGTGAGTAGTTTGAAAACAAATTTGTTCCGTGGAATTTTTACGAACAGTCAAAATAGACCTTACTGTTCAGAAAGCAATAGCAAACTACTGAACGTATAAGTGGTGTCTAGAAAATCAACGCCTTGCTGACTGTGGTTGATGGTTACATCCTGTAAATGATTATGCCACTAATTTCATTTCATTCAATATGTTCAATAGTAATTGATGTCTGCACATGAAAATGTTATCTAATTTCATTTCAGTCAATATGTTCAATAGTAATTGATGTCTGCACATGAAAATGTTATCTAATTTCATTTCAGTCAATATGTTCAATAGTAATTGATGTCTGCACATGAAAATGTTATCTAATTTCATTTCATTCAATATGTTCAATAGTAATTGATGTCTGCACATGAAAATGTTATCTAATTTCATTTCATTCAATATGTTCAATGTTAATTGATGTCTGCACATGAAAATGTTATCTAATTTCATTTCAGTCAATATGTTCAATAGTAATTGATGTCTGCACATGAAAATGTTATCTAATTTCATTTCATTCAATATGTTCAATAGTAATTGATGTCTGCACATGAAAATGTTATCTAATTTCATTTCAGTCAATATGTTCAATGTTAATTGATGTCTGCACATGAAAATGTTATCTAATTTCATTTCAGTCAATATGTTCAATAGTAATTGATGTCTGCACATGAAAATGTTATCTAATTTCATTTCAGTCAATATGTTCAATAGTAATTGATGTCTGCACATGAAAATGTTATCTAATTTCATTTCAGTCAATATGTTCAATAGTAATTGATGTCTGCACATGAAAATGTTATCATAATAATACATTTATAATGAGCACAAAATTATTGTATTAAAATCTGGTTTTAGAAACTAGTTAATGAAACATTTGAATGTATGGCATTCCAATGGGTTATCAATTCTAACATACAGCGAGAGTTTGAAAATGAACATTACTTTGGTAATATTATAAATACATTTGTTCTCATATCGTATTCATATCTTCATTATCCAGGAATGTTTCTCTAGTTTCTAAAAACAAATTCTATTTGTGTTCCTGAGACATTTTAACATTCAAGCGTTTATAACATTTTTGTTTTCTTTATTATTAACATTCACTTGTGTCTTTTTTTCTCTTTCTTTCTGTAACGCTTAATTAAATACACATTATTCTGACTTGGATTCATTTGTGCGCTAAGCAATTTTGTTATTTACTTATACGGCTGTATCTATATTATAACGGTTAGAACAATTACTTGTAAATTGCAAATATTCATTAAATGATGTCTGGGCAGAATAGATGGACTGAGATGACATGGTATGGTCAGAAACGGTGAGCTTATGGATAGAATGAGATAGATTCTAGTGAACCAAGATAGGGGGAAAAACACTGGCGCTAGATAGGACACACCTTGATAGAAACCGGAGAGAAATATAGCAAGAAGGACCCATTGGCGAACACGAATGAAAGGAAAGAATAAAACCTAATAAATACATTTGATTTGGAGGCAGAGAATAACGATATACAGAAGAGCTGGAAGGAGTTGTAAGATGTAGCTAAAGAAAGCAAGAGTTGACTTGAGTTGGTTGAGGACATTCAACCCAATCGGTTCTAATAGCCACAAGATATAAAGAATATCCGTGTATCTGTGATACTATAGAAGAGTTTCCGAAAATTGTACTATTTTGTTTTCACATCGCATGAAGTGTTACTGAAGAGTCCTTCGTATATCATAGACAGAGAAGAGAGCAACTAGCTATATCCAGAAAGAACTCAAAATCAAAGAAAACTGGCTAATGTTACAAATAAGAAAAAGAAACTTTAGGTATTTTGGACATATAAAGAGACACGAAGGGCTGGAGAATACCGTCATGGAAGGAGGCATACAGGCAAAGAGAAGAAGAGGAAGACCACGGAGAAGATGGATTCAGGATGTAACTGATGGTTTTTGAAAATGGCGGCTACAGAGGTGGGACATAAGACCTATGAGAGAGAGAAATTCCGGAGGACTGTTGGGGTGGCAAAATTCTGCTCAGGACAAGCTATTTGATGATGATAATAGTTTGATAGTAACCAAAATTTTCTTTCACCTGAACACCAGCATACAAACTGAGATAATAACTAAACTGTCTGAACATCAGCATACAAACTGAGATAGTAACTAAACTGTCTGAACACCAGCATACAAACTGAGATAATAACTAAACTGTCTGAACATCAGCATACAAACTGAGATAGTAACTAAACTGTCTGAACATCAGCATACAAACTGAGATAGTAACTAAACTGTCTGAACACCAGCATACAAACTGAGATAGTAACTAAACTGTCTGAACACCAACATACAAGTACAAAAGAATAGATTTTAATATATTCATACGAACCTTACCCTACAATGTCAAACATTGACTCCTTTTCTTCTTCTTCTTCTTCTTGTGTTTGCTCGCAATAAACTCACACCTAGTCAGGCGCTTGGCACTTCTGAATGATTTTGCGTGAAGGAACTCTTTTCTAAGACGTCAGAGATGGAGATGATAGTTTGTAAGATGAAATCTTTGAGGAGATAAGACAATTTAGCACAAAAAAAAAAATATGTGTTCTGTATCCATGGTTTTCCAAAAATTGTCATTTTGTTTTTCGCAAAGTTTACGGGAAGAGTCCTTTTATGCGGGGGCAATGTTTCCAAAAACGAAAACCCAAATTTTAAAATTTTTAGGTTTTTGGGTAAAAAAAGGGGGTTCCTCGGCATCCGGGGGGGGCCCAAAAAATTTAATTCGTTTTTGAAAATGGCCTACGGGGGGGCATCCAGGGGGTTCCAGGCGTTGGGGGGGAAAAATTTCCGGAAAAGGCATTTTATTTTTGTTTTGTAAAAAAATTTTTTTTTCCCCCCCGGGCATAAAAGGGTAATCTAAATGTCGTTCCTTGTAAAAAAATGTCAAAACCCGGGCATCCGAGTAATCTCGTCGCTGTAAAAAGGGTTTAAACTTTGGCATCGATAAAAAACTAGTGTCTAATGTTCACCGCATAAAAAGGGGTATCGGGGCGTCCCCTGTAAAAAAATTTTTTTAAAAACCGTTTTCCAAATGTCCTTTCTTTTTTCTTCTTTCTTTTCCTTGGTTTTTTAATCCAATGCCCCTATTTTTTTTGCGGGGGGTTTTTTGGTCAAAGGGGGTATTTTTGAAAAATTTTTAAATGTCGAAGGAGTTAAGCCTTTAAAAAACAAAAAAAGTTATATTTTGGGTTAAAAAAAATTTGGCGTTGTTTTGTTTTAAAAAAAATTTTTAAAATTCTTCTGGTGTCCCTTAATTGGCCCCCTTGTTGGTCATGTTTTGCATAAATTTTTAAAAAATATCTTCTTGCCCTGTTTATGGATAACCAAAAAAAATGTTTTTTCATGTTTTGCATAAATTTATTTATTTCCGGTTCCCCCTTGCAATGGCTCCAAAAAACGAAATCCGATTCCATTTTTATTCTTTTCCCCTTCAATTTTTCTCATCCAGGCCCACTTTGTCTTCTTTCATGTTTTCGGCCACTTTCCCTTTTATGTCGGCGCTGAAGTTTAGGGGAAAGGGTTCCTTTTGGGGGGGGGTTTTTCTTGTTAGGGGGTTTATGGTTAATAAATTTTTTTTTTTTTTAATTTTTTTTTTCTTGTAATGTTAAAAATGGCCAATTTTGCCACTACTTTTTCATTTTTAAACGGCATGGTTTTTCATTTTTGTTTTAACCAAAAAAGGGGTTTTTATCATCGTTTTTTTCCTTTGGGTGTTCTTTTTAATTTCCTTTTAAAAATGATCCATTTTTTAAATCAAAATTTCTTTTGCAAATTTTTTTAAAATGGAAAAGGGAAGGGAAATTTTAAAAGGTTTCTTAAAATTTCCTTTGAAAATTTAAACCTATGTTTGAAAAAAGGTTTTTTTTTTCATCCATGTCCATCTTATGCCGTTTTTTGTAAATTTTCCTACTGGCATCCGATGTCCATCTTATGCGTTTTTGAATTTTCCCTATTTTGGCATCCAATGTCCATCTTAGTCGTTCTTGTTTTTCCTTACGGCATCCATGTCCATCTTATGCGTTTTGTAATTTTCCTACTGGCATCCGATGTCCATCTTATGCCTTTCCCTGCCGTTCCCGGGCATCCAGTCCACAGTCTTTTTCCAATGTTCCTACGGCATCCAATGTCCTTTTTGTCGTTCTTGTCATTTCCTACGGCATCCGATGTCCATCTTATGCCGTTCTTGTCAATGTTTACTGGCATCCATGTCCATTTTTGCGTTCTTGTAAAACCTACTGGATCCAATGTCCATCTTATGTCGTTCTTGTCTTTTCCCTACTGGATCCAAGTCCATCTTATGTCGTTTTGTAAATGCCACTGGATCCATGTCCATCTTACCCCCTTCGTCAATTTTCCCTACTGGATCCAATGTCCATTTTATGTGTTCTTGTCAATTTTCCCACTGGCATCCAATGTCCATCTTAGTCGTTTTTGCAATTTCCCTACTGGATCCGAGTCCATTTTTCCGTTCTTGTCGTTCCACTGGCATCCATGTCCATTTTTGTCGTTTTTGCAATTTTCCCTACGGCATCCAATGTCCATTTTTGTCTTCTTGCTGTTCCTACTGGCATCCAATGTCCATCTTATGTCGTTCTTGTCAATTTCTACTGGCATCCGATGTCCATTTTTTGCCGTTCGTCAATGTTCCTACGGATCCAATGTCCTTTTTTTTTTTTTTTTTTTTTTTTTTTTTTTTTTTTTTTTTTTTTTTTTTTTTTTTTTTTTTTTTTTTTTTTTTTAAAAAAAAAAAAAAAAAAAAAAAAAAAAAAAATTTTTTGTAATGCATGGCATCCAATGCCCCCCCAGGGGGTTCAAAAGCCCAGGGGACCGATGTAACTTATCCTTTTGCAAGTCTTTACGGATGATGTCCATCTTAGTGTTCTTCAATGTTCCTATAAAGATTTACTTTTCGTTTTTTGTTTAATGTTTTTGGCATCGGAGTCCTCTTATGCCGTCTTGCCAATGCCTACTGGTTCCAATGACTTTGGTTTTGGGTCAAAGTTCCTCGGGGGCATCCGAGCCACGGGTGTTCTTGTTAGTTTTAGGCACCAAAAACCCTCTTATGGTTCGGGAATGTTTTATGGGCACCGGATGTATTTATGCCTTCTTTAAATGCCTCCCGGATCCAATGTCCATCTTATTGTTCTTTAATTTTCCCCCGGGCATCCTGATCTTTGGGCCGTTCTTGTAATTTCCTACTGGCATCCGATGTCCACTTTATCCGTTTTTGTTAATGCCCTACTGGCACCAATTCCATCAGGTTTTTAATTTCCTAGGGGCATCCAATGTCCATCTTTCCTTTTTTTCCTGCTCCTACTCATCCGTGCCTCTATGTTTTTTGTAAGTTCCTACTGGATAATGTATTTATGTCTTTTGTAAGTTCATTGGGAAATAAAAGCCATTTATGCCTTCTTGTAAGTTCCAAAAAGGCCCCGGCCCATTTTGTCTTTTTAATTTCCATGGCATCCATTCCATTTTTATGTGTTCGTAAATGTTTTGGGCATATTATTTTATTCTTCTTGTCTTTTCCTATACATCCATGTTTTTTGGGTGTTCTTTAATGTTCCTATTGGCACCGATGTCCATCTTTTGGGCCCGTTCTTTCAATTTTCCCTCTGACCAACCCATCTTTTTGTTTTGAAATGCTCCTATGGATCCATCCCTTTAGCTTTCTTGTCAATGTTCCAGGCATGGGAGACTTATGTCGTTTTTTTAATTTTTTTTTTTAATCCGTGATTTTGCGTTCTTTTAAATAAAATTTTACCCATCCATTATTTCCTTCTTGTAAATGTTTACCATAAATGTCCATCTTATCCTTCGTAATGCCCCTATGGATATTCCATCTTATGCCTTTTGTATTTCCTATGGCATCCGATGTATTTAGCGTTCTTTTTAATGTTTTTTGGGGCTCCTGCCATTTAGCTTCTTGCAATTTTTTACTCATCCGATGTCCATCTTATGCTTCTTGTAATTTTCCTATGGATCCGATGTCCATCTTATGCCGTTCTTGTCAATGTTCCTACTGGCATCCCATGTCCATCTTATGTCGTTCTTGTCAATGTTCCTACTGGACCCAGTCCATTTTTGTCTTTTTTGTAATTTCCTACTGGCACCCAAAGTCCATCGTCGTTCGCAATGTTCCACGGACCCAATGCCCATCTTATGTCGTTCTTGTAATTTCCTACGGCACCCATGTCCATCTTATGCGTTCTTGTCAATGTTCCTACTGGCATAAAAACCATCTTATGCGTTCTTGCAATGTTCCTACTGGCATCCGATGTCCATTTTTGTCGTTCTTGTCTTTTCCCTAGGCCCCCGGTCCATCATGCCGTTCTTGTCAATTTTCCCTACGGCATCCATGTCCATCTTGCGTTCTTGTTGTTCCTACGGCATCCGATGTCCATCTTTTTCGTTCTTGTCAATTTTCCCTACTGGCATCCAATGTCCATTTTTGTCGTTCTTGCCAATTTTCCCTACTGGCACCCAATGCCCACTTATGTCGTTCTTGTCAATTTTCCCTTTTTAATCCGATGTCCATCTTTGGGTTCTTGCCAATGTTCCTACTGGACCCGATGTCCATTTTATTCTTTTGTCAATGTTCCTAGGGCATCCATGTCCATCTTGCCGTTCTTGTCAATGTTCCTACTGGTCCAATGTCCATCTTATGCCGTTCTTTCAATTTCCTACGGATCCGAGTCCATCTTATGCGTTCCAAATGTTCCCTACTACCAAAACCATTTTTGTCGTTCTTGTTGTTCCTCCCCATCCATGTCCTTTTTGTCGTTCTTGTCAATGTTCCTACTGGCATCCGATGTCCATCTTATGCGTTCTTGTCAATGTCCTACTGGCACCCATGTCCATCTTATGCCCGGTAAGTTCCTACGGGTCCATTCCATCTTGCTTCTTGTAATTTTCCCTACGGGCATCCAATGTCCATTTTAGTGTTCTTAATCTCCTCGGACCCGATGTCCATTTTATCCCGTTCTTAATGTTCAATGGGTTTAAATGTCCATCTTGGGTCGTTCGTCAATTTCCTACTGGCATCCAATGCCCATTTTTGGCTTCTTGTCAATTTCATGGATCCGATGTCCATCTTATGCCGTTCTTGCAATGCCCTACTGGCATCCAATGTCCATCTTATGCCGTTCTGTCAATTTCCTACTGGCATCCAATGTCCATCATCCCGTTCTTGTCAATGTTCCTACTGGATCCAGTCCATTTTTTGTCGTTCTTTTAATTTTCCCTACGGATCCAATGTCCATCTTATGTCGTTCTTGTCAATGTTCCTACGGATCCTGTCCATCTTATGCCGTTCTTTAATGTTCCAAATGGATCCGATGTCCATCTTTGCGTTCTTGCAATGTTCCTATGGCACCCATGTCCATCTTATGTCGTTTTTGTCAATTTCTGGACCCATGTCCATCTTATGCGTTCTTGTAATGTTCCTACCCCGATGTCCATCGGGCCGTTTTGTAAATTCCTACTGGCATCCATGTCCATTTTTCCCGTTTTTGAAATTTCCTCTGGCATCAAACCATCTTATGCCGTTCTTGTAAATCCCTACTGGCATCCGATGTCCATCTTTGGGGTTTTTGTCAATGTTCCTATATCCATGTCCATCTTATGCCGTTTTTTCAATTTTCACGGCACCCAATGTCCATTTATGCGTTCTTGTAATGTTCCTATGGCATCCGATGTCCATTTTTGTCGTTCTTGCAACCACGGACCGATGTCCATTTTTGCCGTTCTTGTAATTTTCCCTACTGGCATGATGTATTTTTTCGTTCTTGTCAATTTTCCCTAGGGGCATCCGATGTCCATCTTATGTCGTTCTTGAAATTTTCCTACTGGCATCCAATGTCCATCTTTTTGGTTTTTGCAATGTTCCTACTGGCATCCAATGTCCATCTTATGTCGTTCTTGTAAATGTTCCTAGGCATCCGATGTCCATCTTATGCCGTTCTTGCAATGTTCCTACTGGCACCCAATGTCCATCTTATGTCGTTTTGCAATTTTCTTGGGCATCCGATGTCCATTTTATGTCTTTTGTTAATTTTCCCTAGGGCATCCGATGTCCATTTTTCCCGTTCTTGTCAATGTTCCACGGGCTCCGTGTATTTTTGCGTTCTTGTCAATGTTTCTACGGCATCCGAGTCCATCGCGTTTTTGCAATTTTCCCTACTGCATCCAATGCCCATCTTATGCGTTCTTGTAAATTTCCCTACGTCCAATGTCCATCTTTTCGTTCTTTCAATGTTCCTACGGGTCCGATGTCCATCTTATGCCGTTTTTGTCAATGTTCCTACTGGCATCCGTGTCCATTTTATGCGTTCTTGTCAATTTTATTGGCATCCGATGTCCATCTTGCCGTTCGTCAATGTTCTCCTGGCCCCGGGATGTCCATCTTATGTCGTTCTTGCAATGTTCCTACGGCACCCAATGTCCATCTTATGTCGTTCTTGTCAATGTTCCTACTACCAATGTCCATTTTATGTCGTTCTTTGTCAATGTTCCCCGGACCCAATGCCCATCTTATGCCGTTCTTGTAATGTTCTTGGCATATGCCATCTTTGTCGTTTTTGAAAAGCCCTACTGGCATCCGATGTCCATCTTATGCCGTTCTTGCAATGTTCCCTTACCCAAAATTCCATTTTTGGTTTCTTGCCAATGTTCCTACTGGCACCCGATGTCCATTTTATTCGTTCTTGTCAATGTTCCTACTGGCATCCGTTTCCATCTTATGTCGTTCTTTAATGTTCCTGGCATCCATGTCCATCTTATGTCGTTCTTGTCAATGTCCAGGGCACCCATGTCCATTTTTGTCGTTCTTGTCAATTTTCCCTATGGCATCCGTGCCATCATGCGTTCTTGCAATTTTCCCTACTGGATCCAATGTCCATCTTATGTCGTTCTTGCAATGCCATTGGACCCGATGTCCATCTTATGCCGTTCTTGTCAATGTTCCTACGGGGCAATGTCCATCTTATGCGTTCTTGTCAATTTCCTACTGGCATAAAAATGTCCATCTTATGCCGTTCTTGTAAATTTTCTCCCGGCATCCGATGTCCATCTTTGCCGTTCTTGTAATTTTCCCTACTGGCATCCAATGTCCATTCCGTTCTTGTAAATTTTACTATCCGATGTCCATCTTATGTCGTTCTTTCAATGTCCTACGGCACCCGATTCCATTTTATGTCGTTCTTGTCAATTTCCCTAGGGTCCTGCCCATCTTTCCTTTCTTGTTGTCCATGGATCCAATGTCCATCTTATGTCTTTTCCAATTTCCTACTGGCATCCAATGCCCATCGCGTTCTTGTCAATGCTCCTACTGGCATCCAATGTCCATCTTATGTCGTTCTTGTTGTTCTACGGATCCAATGTCCATCTTATGCCGTTCGCAATGTTCCTACTGGCATCCGATGTCCATCTTATGCGTTCTTGTCAATGTTTCCATTGGATCCATGTCCATTTTTGCCGTTCTTGTCAATTTTGGATCCTTCCATCTTATCCGTTTTGCAATGTTCCTACGCCCCGATGTCCATCTTTTCGTTCTTGTCAATTTTCCCTTTGGGCATCCATGTCCATTTTATGTCGTTTTGTAAATGTTCCTACGGACATGTCCATTTTTGCGTTCTTGCTTTCCCCGGCCCCGTTTCCATTTTTATGTCGCTTTTTGTTTACTGGCTCCGATGTCCATCTTATGTCGCTTGTCAATTTCCCTACTGGCACCCGATGCCCATCTTATGTCGTTCGCAATGTTCCTACTGCATCCAATGCCCATCTTAGTCGTTCTTGTAAATTTTCCTACTGGCATCCGATGTCCATCTTATGCCGTTCTTGTCAATTTCCCCCGGCATCCATGTCCATCTTATGCCGTTCTTGCAATGCCCTACTGGCATCCAATGCCATCTTATGCGTTCTTGTCAATTTTCCCTACGGATCCGATGTCCATTTTTTGTCGTTCTTCAATTTTTCTATTTCCCCAATGTCCATCTTATGTCGTTCTTTTTAATTTTCCTCCCGGCCCCAATGTCCTTTTTGTCGTTCTTGTCAATTTTCCCTTGGGTCCAGCCCATCTTATGCCGTTCTTTCAATGTCCTACTGGCATCCAATGTCCATTTTTGTCGTTCTTGTCAATTTTCCCTTTGAAAATCCGATGTCCATTTTTGGGCCCCTTTTTGCCAATGTCCTTGGCATCCAAGTCCATTTTTGTCGTTCTTGTAAAATTTTCCCGGATCCAATGTCCATTTTATCCGTTCTTTAAATTTTCCCTTGGACCCGGTCCATCTTATGCCGTTTTTTGCAATTTTCCTCCCGGCATCCAATGTCCATCTTTTGTTCGTAAATTTCCCTACTGGCACCCAGCCATCTTATGCCGTTTTTGGTCAATGCCCCTCTGGCACCCAATGTCCATCTTATGCGTTCTTGTCAAGGGTCCTACTGGCATCCGATGTCCATCTTTGTCGTTCTTGCAATTTTCCCTCCCGGACCCGATGTCCATCTTATGTCGTTCTTGTCAATTTTCCTACTGGACCCAATGTCCATCTTATGTCGTTCGTAATGTTCCTACTGGCATCCGAAGTCCATTATGCGTTCGCCAATTCCTACTGGCATCCGATGTCCATTCTTGCCGTTCTTGTCAATTTTCCCTACTGGCATCGATGTCCATCTTATGTCGTTCTTGTCAATGTTCCTTACTGGCATCCATGTCCATCTTAGCCGTTTTTGTCAATGTTCCATTGGCATCCGATGTCCATCTTAGTCGTTTTGCAAGTTCCTACTGGACCGATGTCCATCTTATGTCGTTCTTTCCAATGCCCTACTGGATCAATGCCATTTATGTCGTTCTTGTCAATGTTCTACGGGCAATCCAATGTCCATCTTATGTCGTTCTTGTCAATGTTCATACTGGCATCCAATGTCCATCTTATGCCGTTCTTGTCAATGCTCCTACTGGCATCCAATGTCCATCTTTGCCGTTCTTGTCAATGTTCCTACTGGCATCCATGTCCATCTTACCCGTCCTTGTCAATGTTCCTACTGGCATCCGATGTCCACCCTTATTCTTTCAATTTTCCTACCGCATCCATGTCCATCTAGTCGTTCTGTCAATGCCTACTGGCATCCGGATGTCCTCTTATGCCGTTCTTGTCAATGTCCTACGGCACCCAAATCCCCATCTTATGTCTTCTCATAATGTTCCTTTGGAATCGGATGTCCATCTTGCCTTTCGTAAATTTTCCAACTCATCCATGTCCATCTTATGTCGTTCTTGTCAAATGTTCTACTGGCATATTCATCTTATGTCGTTTTGTCAATGTTCCTACTGGCATCCAATGTCCATCTTATGTCGTTTTTGTCAATGTTCCTACTGGCATCCAATGTCCATCTTATGTCGTTCTTGTCAATGTTCTAGGATCCAATGTCCATCTTATGCCGTTCTTGCAATTTTCCCTTTTACTGGCATCCAATGTCCATCTTTTGCGTCTGTCAAATGTTCCTACGGGCATCCGATGTCCATCTTATGTCGTTCTTGTCAATTTTCCTACTGGCATCCGATGTCCATCTTATGTCGTTCTTGTCAATGTTTCTATCACCCAATGTCCATCTTATGCCGTTTTTGGGCTGTTCCTATGGGCATCGAATGTCCATCTTATGTCGTTCTTGCCAATGTTCCTACTGGCATCAATGTCCATCTTATGTTCTTGTCATCGTTCCTACTGGCATCGAGTCCATCTTATGCCGTTCTTGTCAATGTTCCTACGGCATCCAATGTCCATCTTAAAGTCGTTCTTGTCAATTCCTACTGGCATCCGATGTCCATCTTTGCCGTTCTTGTAAATTTCTCCACTGGCATCCGATGTCCATCTTATCCGTTCTCAAATTTCACTGGATCCATGTCCATCTATGTCCGTTCTTGTCGTTCCTACTGGCATCCATGTCCATCTTAGTCGTTCTGTCAATGTTCTACTCGGCACCCGATGTCCATCTTATGCCGTTCTTGTCAATTTTCCCTACTGGCATCCGATGTCCATCTTATGTCGTTCTTGTCAATTTTCCTACTGGCATCCGATGTCCATCTTATTTCGTTCTTGTCAATGTTCCTACTGGCATCCGATGTCCATCTTATGTCGTTCTTGTCAATGTTCCTACTGGCATCCAATGTCCATCTTATGTCGTTCTTGTCAATGTTCCTACTGGCATCCAATGTCCATCTTATGTCGTTCTTGTCAATGTTCCTACTGGCATCCAATGTCCATCTTATGTCGTTCTTGTCAATGTTCCTAATGGCATCCGATGTCCATCTTATGTCGTTCTTGTCAATGTTCCTTCTGGCATCCAATGTCCATCTTATGTCGTTCTTGTCAATGTTCCTACTGGCATCCGATGTCCATCTTATGTCGTTCTTGTCAATGTTCTACTGGCATCAATGTCCATCTTATGTCGTTCTTGTCAATGTTCCACTGGCATCCGATGTCCATCTTGTCTTCTTCAATTTTCCCTCTGGCATCAACCATCTTTTTCGTTCTTGTAAATGTTCTACGGGCATATGCCATCTTTGTCGTTCTTGTCAATGTTCTACTGGCATCCATGTCCATCTTATCCGTTTTTGTAATGTTCCTACGGGCACCCGATGTCCATCTTATGGTTCTTGTCAATTTTTCTGGCATCCAATGTCCATCTTATGGTTCTTGTTTTTCCCTATATAATGTACTTATGGTTCTTGTCAATGTTCCCCTCAATGTCCCTTTGCCGTTTTGTAAATTTTTTTCCCTCGGCTCAATGTCCATCTTATGCGTTCTTGTAAATCCATGGCCCCAATGTCCATTTTTATGCCTTCGTAATGTTCTGGCTCCGATGTCCATCTTTTCGTTTTTTGTAAATTTTCCTCTGGCATCCGTGTCCATTTATTGCTTGCAATGTTCCTTTTATAATGTCCATCTTTGGTTCTTGTAATGTTCTACGGGCCCCATGTATTTTTTCGTTCTTTAAAGCCTACTGGCACCCAATGTCCATCTTATGCCGTTTTTGTCAATTTCTACGGGCACCCAATGCCCATTTTTGTCGTTCTGTAATGTTCCTCTGGCCCCATGTCCACTTTGCGTTCTTTCAATTTTCCTCCATCCGATGTCCATTATGTCGTTCTTGTCAATTTCAAATCCTGTCCATCTTATGTCGTTCTTGTTTTCCTAGGCTCCATGCCCATCTTATGCGTTTTTTGTAATTTTTACGGGCATCAGTCCATCTTTCCGTTCTTGTCATTTCCTCGGCCCCATGTATCTTGGCCGTTTTTGTAAAGCCCCCGTCAATTCATCTTTGCGTTCTTGTCAATGTTCCTTTGGCCCCATGTCCATTTTTGCCGTTCTTGCAATTTTAGCCCACTGGCATCCATGTCCATCTTTTCGTTCTTGCAATTTTCCCTACGGGATCCGATGTCCATCGCGTTCTTGTCATCTACTGGATCCATGCCCATCTTATGCCGTTCTTGCAATGTTCCTATGGCACCCCATGTCCATCTTTCGTTCTTGCAATGTTCCTACTGGCATCCAATGTCCATCTTATTCGTTTTTGTAAATTTTCCCTACTGGCACCCAAAATGTCCATCTTATGCGTTCTTGTCAATGCCCACGGCATCCGATGTCCATTTTTGCCGTTCTTGTCAATGTTCCCTACGGGAAAATTGTCCATCTTATGTCGTTCTTGTAAATTTCCCTACTGGCATCCAAGTCCATCTTATGTCGTTCTTGTCAATTCCTACTGGATCCGATGTCCATCTTATGCGTTTTTTGTCAATTTTATGGCACCCATGTCCATCTTATGCCGTTCTTGTAAATTTTTCCCTACTGGCATCCATGTCCATCTTATGTCGTTCTTGTCAATTTCACGGCATCCATGTCCATCTTATGCGTTCTTGTCAATGTTCCCCTCCCCCCCCCCCCCCCCCCCCCCCCCCCCCCCCCCCCCCCCCCCCCCCCCCCCCCCCCCCCCCTTTTTTTTTTTTTTTTTTTTTTTTTTTTTTTTTTTTTTTTTTTTTTTTTTTTTTTTTTTTTTTTTCTTTCGTCTTCAATGTTCCTACTGGCTCGATGTCCATTTTTCGTTTTTCATTTCTACTGCTCCGATGTCCATCTTATTGTTCTTCAATTTCTGCATCCGATGTCCATCTTTCGTTCTTGTCAATGTCCTACTGGCATCATGTCCATCTTATGCGTTCTTGTCATGCTCGGATCAATGTCCATCTTATGTCGTTCTTGCAATTTCCCGGCATCAATGTCCATCTTTGCGTTCGAATGTTTCATCCATGTCCATCTATGCGTTCTTTCAATTCTCATCATGTCCATCTTATGCGTTCTTTCAATGTTTTGGCATCCATGTCCATCTTGGTTCTTGTCTGTTCCTCTGGCTCATGTCCTCTTTGCGTTCTTGTCAATTTATCGTGTCCTCTTTGTCGCTTGTCAATGTCCTTGGCATCATGTCCATCTTTGCCGTCTTGTCAATGTCCTACGCTCATGTCCATCTTATGCGTCTTTCAATGTTCTACTGACCAATGTCCATCTACGTTCTTTGTTCCTACTATCTGTCCATCTTTCGTTCTTAAATGTCCTCTGGCATCCATGTATCTTATGCGTTCTTGTCAATGTCTACGGCATCCGTGTCCATCTTGTCTTCTTTCAGTTCTATGGCATCATGTCCATCTTATGTCGTTCTTGTCAATGTTCCTACTGGCATCCAATGTCCATCTTAGTCGTTCTTGTCCAATGTTCCTACTGGCATCCAATGTCTCTTATGCGTTCGTCAATGTTCCATTGGTATCATGTCCATTTATGTCGTTCTTGTCAATGTTCCTACGGGCATCCGATGTCCATCTTATGTCGTTCTTGTTAATTCCTCTGGCATCCATGTCCATCTTATGCCGTTCTTGTCAATGTTCTACTGGCATCCGTTTCCACTTATCCCGTTCTTTAATGCCCTCTGGCATCCATGCCCATCTTATTCTTTTTAATTTCCTACTGGCATCCATGTCCATCTTATCCGTTCTTGCTGTTCCAACGGTCAAGTCCATCTTATGCTTCTTTAATTTTCCCTGAAAATCCGATGTCCATCTTTTTCGTTCTTTCAATTTTCCTCCCGGATCATGCCATCTTTGCCGTTCTTGTCAATGTTCTACGGCATCCGATGTCCATCTTATGCGTTCTTGTCTGTTCCACTGGACCCATGTCCATCTTATGCGTTCTTTAATTTCCTACTGGCACCCGTTTATTTTATGTCGTTCTTGTCTGTTCCTACGGGCAGATTCTTTTTGCGTTCTTGTCAATTTCCTACGGCACCCAGCCCTTTTTGTTTTTTTTTCAATGCCCTTTGGCATCCATGCCCATCTTTTTGTTTTTGCAATGCCCCATATAATTCCATCTTTGCGTTCTTGTCAATTTTTCTGGCACCCAAAGTCCATTTGCCGTTCTTTTTTTTCTCTGGCCATGTCATCTTATCGTTCTTGTAATTTCCATGGCCCCATGTCCATCTTATGGTTCTTGTAAAATTTTCTGGCTCCATGTCCATCCCCGTTCTTGTAATTTCTACTGCCGATGCCCATCTTATGCGTTCTTGTCTTTCCTCGGCTCATTTTTATTGTTCGCTTTTCCTATAAAACCCATTCCATCTTTTTCGTTCTTGTCAATGCCCTTGGCACCCGATGTCCATCTTATGTCGTTCTTTCAATGTTCACTGGCTCAATGTCCATCTTTGCGTTCTTGTCAATTTCCTCCCTGTTTATGGTTTTTAAAAATTTTCTTTGGATCCGATGCCCATCTTTGCGTTCTTTAATGTTCTTGGATCCGATGTCCATCTTATGTCGTTCTTGTAAATTTCTACTGGCATCAATGTCCATCTTATGCGTTCTTGTAATGTTCCACGGGACCCAATTCCATTTTTGGTTTTTGTCAATGCCCTACTACCCGATGTCATCTTATGTCGTTCGTCATTTCCTCTGGCTCAATGTCCATTTTTGTCGTTCTTGTCAATTTCCCGGGCACTTTCCATTTATTCTTCTTTAAAGTTCGGCTCAGTTTTTATGGCGTCTTTTTAATAAATCTTTGGTTTTTAAATTTCTATGGCACCCAATGTCATTTTTGCGTTCTTTTAAATTTTCCCTTGGCATCCGATGCCCATCTTATGGTTCTTGTAAATTTTCCCTACGGACCCGACCCATCTTATGTCGTTCTTGTCAATGTTCCTGGCATCAATGTCCATCTTTTGGTTCGTAATTTTCCCTCCCTCAAGTATCTTTGCCGTTCTTGTCAATGTTCCTCGGCATCCATGTCCATTTTTCCGTTCTTTAAAATTCTCTGGCATCCAATGTCCATCTTATGCCGTTCTTGTCAATGTTCCTACTGGCATCCGATGTCCATCTTATGCCGTTCTTGTCAATGTTCCTCCTGGCATCCGATGTCCATCTTATGCCGTTCTTGTCAATGTTCCTGGCATCATGTCCATCTTATGTCGTTCTTGTCAATGTTCCTACTGGCATCCGATGTCCATCTTATGTCGTTCTTGTCATGTTCCTACTGGCATCCAATGTCCATCTTATGCGTTCTTGTCAATGTTACTGGCATCCAATGTCCATCTTTGTCGTTCTTGTCAATGTTCCTACTGGCATCCAATGTCCATCTTATGTCGTTCTTGTCAATGTTCCTACTGGCATCCGATGTCCTTTCTTATGCCGTTTTTGTCAATGTTCCTACTGGCATCCGATGTCCATCTTATGGCGTTCTTGTCAATGTTCCTACTGGCATCCAATGTCCATCTTATGTCGTTCTTGTCAATGTTCCTACTGGCACCCAATGTCCATCTTATCGTTCTTGCAATTTCTACTGGCATCCGATGTCCATCTTTTGTCGTTCTTGTCAATGTTCCTACTGGCATCCAATGTCCATCTTATGCCGTTCTTGTCAATGTTCCTACTGGCATCCGATGCCATCTTTGCGTTCTTGTCAATGTTCCTACTGGCATCCAGTCCATTTTGCCGTTCTTGTCAATGTTCCTACTGGCATCCAATGTCCATCTTATGCCGTTCTTGTCAATGTTCCTACTGGCATCCGATGTCCATTTTATGCCGTTCTTGTCAATTTTCCCTACTGGCACCCAATGTCCATCTTAGCCGTTCTTGTCAATGTTCCTCTGGCATCCGATGTCCATCTTATGCCGTTCTTGTCAATGTTCCTACTGGCATCCGATGTCCATCTTATGCCGTTCTTTCAATTTCTATTTGGCACCCATGTCCATCTTAGCGTTCTTGTCAATGTTCCTACTGGCACCCATGTCCATCTTATGCGTTTTTGTCAATGTTCCTACCGGCATCCAATGTCCATCTTATGTCGTTCTTGTCAATGTTCATACTGGCATCCGATGTCCATCTTATGCCGTTCTTGTCAATGTTCCTACTGGCATCCGATGTCCATCTTATGGCGTTCTTGTCAATGTTCCTACTGGCATCCAATGTCCATCTTATGCCGTTCTTGTCAATGTTCTACTGGCACCCAATGTTCCATCTTATGTCGTCTTGTCAATTTTCCCTCACTGGCATCAATGTCCATTTTATGCCGTTCTTGTCAATTCTACTGGCATCCGATGTCCATCTTGCCGTTCTTGTCAATTTTCCCTACTGGCATCCGATGTCCATCTTATGCCGTTCTTGTCAATTTTCCCTTACTGGCATCCGATGTCCATCTTATGCCGTTCTTGTCAATGTTCCTACTGGCATCCGATGTCCATCTTATGTCGTTCTTGTCAATGTTCCTACTGGCATCCGATGTCCATCTTATGCCGTTCTTGTCAATGTTCCTACTGGCATCCAATGTCCATCTTATGTCGTTCTTGTCAATTTTCCCTACTGGCATCCGATGTCCATCTTATGCGTTCTTGTCAAAATTTTACTGGCATCCGATGTCCATCTTTATCGTTCTTGTCAATTTCCTACTGGATCAATGTCCATCTTATGCCGTTCTTCCAATGTTCCACTGGCATCCGATGTCCATCTTATGCCGTTCTTGTCAATGTTCCTACTGGCATCCATGTCCATCTTATGTCGTTCTTGTCAATGTTCCTACGGCATCCAATGTCCATTTTTATGCGTTCTTGTCAATGTTTCTACTGGCATCCGATGTCCATCTTATGTCGTTCTTGTCAATGTTCCTACTGGCATCCGATGTCCATCTTTGCCGTTCTTGTCAATTTTCCCTACTGGCATCCAATGTCCATCTTATGTCGTTCTTGTCAATGTTCCTCCCTGGCATCCATGTCCATCTTATGTCGTTCTTGTCAATGTTCCTACTGGCATCCGATGTCCATCTTGTGCCGGTTCTTGTTAATGTTCTACGTCAATGTCCATCTTATGGCGTTCTTGTCAATGTTCCTACTGGCATCCGATGTCCATCTTATGGCGTTCTTGTCAATGTTCCTACTGGCATCCGATGTCCATCTTATCCGTTCTTGTCAATTTTCCCTTGGCATCCGATGTCCATCTTATGTCGTTCTTGTCAATGTTCCTACTGGCATCCGATGTCCATCTTATGTCGTTCTTGTCAATGTTCCTACTGGCATCCGATGTCCATCTTATGTCGTTCTTGTCAATGTTCCTACTGGCATCCGATGTCCATCTTATGTCGTTCTTGTCAATGTTTACTGGCATCCGATGTCCATCTTATGTCGTTCTTGTCAATGTTTCTACTGGCATCCGATGTCCATCTTATGTCGTTCTTGTCAATGTTCCTACTGGCATCCAATGTCCATCTTATGCCGTTCTTGTCAATGTTCCTACTGGCATCCAATGTCCATCTTATGGCGTTCTTGTCAATGTTCCTACTGGCATCCAATGTCCATCTTATGTCGTTCTTGTCAATGTTTCTACTGGCATCCAATGTCCATCTTATGTCGTTCTTGTCAATGTTCCTACTGGCATCCAATGTCCATCTTATGTCGTTCTTGTCAATGTTCCTACTGGCATCCAATGTCCATCTTATGGCGTTCTTGTCAATGTTCCTACTGGCATCCGATGTCCATCTTATGTCGTTCTTGTCAATGTTTCTACTGGCATCCAATGTCCATCTTATGTCGTTCTTGTCAATGTTTCTACTGGCATCCGATGTCCATCTTATGTCGTTCTTGTCAATGTTCCTACTGGCATCCGATGTCCATCTTATGTCGTTCTTGTCAATGTTCCTACTGGCATCCGATGTCCATCTTATGTCGTTCTTGTCAATGTTCCTACTGGCATCCGATGTCCATCTTATGTCGTTCTTGTCAATGTTCCTACTGGCATCCAATGTCCATCTTATGTCGTTCTTGTCAATGTTCCTATTGGCATCCGATGTCCATCTTATGCCGTTCTTGTCAATGTTCCTACTGGCATCCGATGTCCATCTTATGTCGTTCTTGTCAATGTTTCTACTGGCATCCAATGTCCATCTTATGTCGTTCTTGTCAATGTTCCTACTGGCATCCCATGTCCATCTTATGCCGTTCTTGTCAATGTTCCTACTGGCATCCAATGTCCATCTTATGTCGTTCTTGTCAATGTTCCTACTGGCATACGATGTCCATCTTATGTCGTTCTTGTCAATGTTCCTACTGGCATCCAATGTCCATCTTATGTCGTTCTTGTCAATGTTCCTACTGGCATCCAATGTCCATCTTATGGCGTTCTTGTCAATGTTCCTACTGGCATCCAATGTCCATCTTATGTCGTTCTTGTCAATGTTCCTACTGGCATCCAATGTCCATCTTATGCCGTTCTTGTCAATGTTCCTACTGGCATCCAATGTCCATCTTATGCCGTTCTTGTCAATGTTCCTACTGGCATCCAATGTCCATCTTATGGCGTTCTTGTCAATGTTCCTACTGGCATCCAATGTCCATCTTATGTCGTTTTTGTCAATGTTCCTACTGGCATCCAATGTCCATCTTATGTCGTTCTTGTCAATGTTCCTACTGGCATCCAATGTCCATATTATGTCGTTCTTGTCAATGTTCCTACTGGCATCCAATGTCCATCTTATGTCGTTCTTGTCAATGTTCCTACTGGCATCCAATGTCCATCTTATGTCGTTCTTGTCAATGTTCCTACTGGCATCCAATGTCCATCTTATGTCGTTTTTGTCAATGTTCCTACTGGCATCCAATGTCCATCTTATGTCGTTCTTGTCAATGTTCCTACTGGCATCCGATGTCCATCTTATGTCGTTCTTGTCAATGTTCCTACTGGCATCCAATGTCCATCTTATGTCGTTCTTGTCAATGTTCCTACTGGCATCCAATGTCCATCTTATGGCGTTCTTGTCAATGTTCCTACTGGCATCCGATGTCCATCTTATGTCGTTCTTGTCAATGTTCCTACTGGCATCCGATGTCCATCTTATGTCGTTCTTGTCAATGTTCCTACTGGCATCCGATGTCCATCTTATGTCGTTCTTGTCAATGTTCCTACTGGCATCCAATGTCCATCTTATGCCGTTCTTGTCAATGTTCCTACTGGCATCCAATGTCCATCTTATGTCGTTCTTGTCAATGTTCCTACTGGCATCCGATGTCCATCTTATGTCGTTCTTGTCAATGTTCCTACTGGCATCCAATGTCCATCTTATGTCGTTCTTGTCAATGTTCCTACTGGCATCCAATGTCCATCTTATGCCGTTCTTGTCAATGTTCCTACTGGCATCCAATGTCCATCTTATGTCGTTCTTGTCAATGTTCCTACTGGCATCCAATGTCCATCTTATGCCGTTCTTGTCAATGTTCCTACTGGCATCCAATGTCCATCTTATGTCGTTCTTGTCAATGTTTCTACTGGCATCCAATGTCCATCTTATGTCGTTCTTGTCAATGTTCCTACTGGCATCCAATGTCCATCTTATGTCGTTCTTGTCAATTTTCCCTACTGGCATCCAATGTCCATCTTATGTCGTTCTTGTCAATGTTCCTACTGGCATCCAATGTCCATCTTATGTCGTTCTTGTCAATGTTCCTACTGGCATCCAATGTCCATCTTATGTCGTTCTTGTCAATGTTCCTACTGGCATCCAATGTCCATCTTATGTCGTTCTTGTCAATGTTCCTACTGGCATCCCATGTCCATCTTATGTCGTTCTTGTCAATGCTCCTACTGGCATCCAATGTCCATCTTATGGCGTTCTTGTCAATGTTCCTACTGGCATCCGATGTCCATCTTATGTCGTTCTTGTCAATGTTCCTACTGGCATCCGATGTCCATCTTATGTCGTTCTTGTCAATGTTCCTACTGGCATCCAATGTCCATCTTATGTCGTTCTTGTCAATGTTCCTACTGGCATCCAATGTCCATCTTATGTCGTTCTTGTCAATGTTCCTACTGGCATCCGATGTCCATCTTATGCCGTTCTTGTTCAATGTTCCTTACTGGCATCCGATGTCCATCTTATGTCGTTCTTGTCAATGTTCCTACTGGCATCCAATGTCCATCTTATGGCGTTCTTGTCAATGTTCCTACTGGCATCCAATGTCCATCTTATGTCGTTCTTTGTCAATGTTCCTACTGGCATCGTGTCCATCTTATGCGTTCTTGCAATGTCCCTTACTGGCATCATGTCCATTTTATGCGTTCTTGTCAATGTTACTGGCATCAATGTCCATCTTATGCGTTCTTGTCAATGTTCCTACTGGCATCAATGTCCATTTTTTTTTTTTTTTTTTTTTTTTTTTTTTTTTTTTTTTTTTTTTTTTTTTTTTTTTTTTTTTTTTTTTTTTTTTTTTTTTTTTTTTTTTTTTTTTTTTTTTTTTTTTTTTTTTTTTTTTTTTTTTTTTTTTTTTTTTTTTTTTTTTTTTTTTTTTTTTTTTTTTTTTTTTTTTTTTTTTTTTTTTTTTTTTTTTTTTTTTTTTTTTTTTTTTTTTTTTTTTTTTTTTTTTTTTTTTTTTTTTTTTTTTTTTTTTTTTTTTTTTTTTTTTTTTTTTTTTTTTTTTTTTTTTTTTTTTTTTTTTTTTTTTTTTTTTTTTTTTTTTTTTTTTTTTTTTTTTTTTTTTTTTTTTTTTTTTTTTTTTTTTTTTTTTTTTTTTTTTTTTTTTTTTTTTTTTTTTTTTTTTTTTTTTTTTTTTTTTTTTTTTTTTTTTTTTTTTTTTTTTTTTTTTTTTTTTTTTTTTTTTTTTTTTTTTTTTTTTTTTTTTTTTTTTTTTTTTTTTTTTTTTTTTTTTTTTTTTTTTTTTTTTTTTTTTTTTTTTTTTTTTTTTTTTTTTTTTTTTTTTTTTTTTTTTTTTTTTTTTTTTTTTTTTTTTTTTTTTTTTTTTTTTTTTTTTTTTTTTTTTTTTTTTTTTTTTTTTTTTTTTTTTTTTTTTTTTTTTTTTTTTTTTTTTTTTTTTTTTTTTTTTTTTTTTTTTTTTTTTTTTTTTTTTTTTTTTTTTTTTTTTTTTTTTTTTTTTTTTTTTTTTTTTTTTTTTTTTTTTTTTTTTTTTTTTTTTTTTTTTTTTTTTTTTTTTTTTTTTTTTTTTTTTTTTTTTTTTTTTTTTTTTTTTTTTTTTTTTTTTTTTTTTTTTTTTTTTTTTTTTTTTTTTTTTTTTTTTTTTTTTTTTTTTTTTTTTTTTTTTTTTTTTTTTTTTTTTTTTTTTTTTTTTTTTTTTTTTTTTTTTTTTTTTTTTTTTTTTTTTTTTTTTTTTTTTTTTTTTTTTTTTTTTTTTTTTTTTTTTTTTTTTTTTTTTTTTTTTTTTTTTTTTTTTTTTTTTTTTTTTTTTTTTTTTTTTTTTTTTTTTTTTTTTTTTTTTTTTTTTTTTTTTTTTTTTTTTTTTTTTTTTTTTTTTTTTTGAAAACTATTTCTGCTTATTCTTATGCTTTGTGTATTTGTATTTCTTTTGTTGCTAAATGT
>JADZMA010001204.1:0-23677 GCA_020796225.1 Arion vulgaris
TTTTAGTCCAGTTATGCACTACAAGAGGCCAGCACATCCAATTTCTGGGTTTATTTACTAGGTAGCTTCCCTAGGCCCATACCTCAACCACTTTGACATCATTGTGGTATGACCATTTTTCTCCTTGAAGCCCGCAACACAAGGTCAAGAGCAATATTATAAGTTCCCAAAGAAATTTATAAAGCGTTGATGATTTTAAAATTAATATAAATAAAATTTGTCAATTTTCAAGTTAATTTAGATTTTTTGACTGATATCCTAGACACGGGGCCCAAGTTCAATCCTCCAAAGCAACAGTCATCTCAATGTTCCAACACTCACTGTTCCCATATGACCCTAGAATTTCCACAACATGTGGTCACTAATGCAGTGTGTTATCAATTTCATTATAGGCAGCCCCAGCTCATTTCAATAGGGCAGCTCAATGTCTCTGATTTAGTTTCCACATGTGTAAAAAAAAAAAAAGCAGAAGGATTGACTTCATTACGGATTTACCCCATACGGCCGGTCCCTCTCTGCAGAAATGGCACGCCACCTGCCGAGAGTATTGTGCAAAGCACGAACTCCGTAGCTCTGGCAACAATCCTAGGGTCTTGCAAAACTGCACTCGTGAACAGAAGGGCGTGGTCCGGACTCAACCCACGACCTTCGACTCAAAAGGGCAAAGGCTTAACCATGCGTGTAACAGATTTAAAGTATTTATAATCTCTGCTTTGTTTTTTTCTACTTTTAATGGATGCTATTCCAGCTAACTTATCTGCCTTGCCTCTCTCTAGCCGTCCCGCTCATCAACCAGGGCAACAAATGCACACATTCGCCCCATTCTTGGCCATCCTCTGTACTGTGTTCCAGCTGTGATCCATTTCTTAGTTCTTGTTCTCTGTCTCCAGGTCATCTTGGGTCGTCTACGCTTTCGTCTAAAGTCTGCTGTCCATCTCAGTGCAGTTTCATTGACAGAGTTAGTCTCCACTTGTATCATGCCCAATCCATCCCCAGCATCTCTTTGGATGATGGTGCTCATACTCTCTTGTTGACACGGGAAGTAGTTTAGTTAGGATTGTATTTGGTCAGAACACAAAAAAGAAATTCGCAGACAAAGTGTATGGAAGTTAGAGAGTTTGGACATATCTTGTTATGTCATTCTCCAGCATTAGATCTGTATAGAAAGTTGATAGCACACAGTTCGTTATATTTTTAATCTTGACTTGATGCTGTATTGAGCTGATTTTCAGACTGTCTAAAGAGTCATGAATGTCTTCGCTCCTTACTCTATCGACTTTTATGTCAGATCCAACTCCTTCGTGGCTGATAACCCCCAAGATATGTAAGCAGTTTTTTTGGGAAAGGGTTTTTTATTTCTAATTTGACTGGTGCTGGGGTGACAATGTTCTTCTTTCTTTTTCTGCTTCTAACCAGGGCTCGAAGTTTTCCTCTTGGGCAGCCAATGCCAGTTTGTAGAATCTGCATGTGCTCTGTAATTGTGGAAGACTAGTTAAAGGGTATTATGAACAGATGGGTGTGGTGGGTGGAGTTCTTGTCTAGCTTTATGTAGTCCAGGACATTCAAGCAAGATATGCTGTACTGTCTCACATGAATGACTGCACTTTCTACAGTGTGGTAGGTGTGGTGGGTTTATTCTGTGTAGGTGGTAATTCAGTCCAACATGTCCTGTTCTTAACTGAAAGATAGTGCTTTGATCTTTCTTTGTAGCAGATTTATATTGTCCTTGGGGTTTGGTCTATTCATCTCTGCAAAATGTCCCGATAGATCGTCCCCATAGCCCATCGGTTCAGCCAATCTTCTCTGGAGTTTTTTCAGAATCTGTTTTATACTTTGTACTAACAGGTTTTTTCTTTTGTGGTTTTGATGATCCCTGTTTGGCCAGATGATCTGCCTTGTCATTTCCTGGGATATTTGGGGCCAGGAATCCACTGTAGAATGACATTAATATCAAAGGAGGAAATCAGATTGTGAATGACTAATGCCAATGACTGGATCTCGTTTGACTGATTCTGCTGTTCTTCTAAAGCTTGTAGTGTGGACTGAGTCAGTGAATACTATCATGTCTTGGACAATATTCTCTCAAAGTTCAAACTGCTGGTGGACTAGTTCTACAGCGGTCTTTATGGCTATAATCTCTGCTTCATAGTTGGAACATATATTACCACAAGGAGCACAGTAACTATAGGTAGTTCTATCTGGATATTTCAGGTAAAAGCAAGCCAGCGTAAGTAGTAGCTTTGAAAGCTGAACCATCAGTGTAGGCATGGATAGGGGAAGTTGGATAACTTCATTTCTCCAGTGCAAGTTTTTAAGATCGAAAGTGTTGTTTTGTTTATAGTTTTTCAAGGGGGTTTCTGGATTCTGGTTGTTTTATGTTTAGCCATGGTGGTGGGCCGGGCATCTTGTGATCGGTTCTCTGTCAGTTGGGAGATGGTAATGTTCTTGAGTTTTCAACTTCCAGCAAAGATTTTGCGGGATTCTTTGATTGGATTTCCCTGTCAATAGTTTGTCTGTTGGGATGGTTTTTTCATTCTTTTGTATCTTCCCACTGCTTCTATTAGTGCCCTTGTCTCTAATATCTAGTGGTTCGATGTTGGCCATTTCAAAGCAGAGTTAGGTCGTTCTCATTCCCCACATATAAACCTGAGACCCTGATTCTGCACTCTGTCCGGGGATGTTGTAAGGGCTCCTTCTATAGTTTGGGAGAGAAGGCAGTTTCCCATTGTAGATCTTACAACCCAAGATATATTGCCAGGGGTGCTCTTGTCTGCCCCCTTAAGTGTTGCAAGTCTTTTAACCATGTTGAGTCTTTTAGATGCTTTTTCTTTTATGTTGTTAATGTGTTCTGTCATCCTCAGTTGTTTGTCTAACTGACTCCCAGTTAGTCGGTTTTCCTCTTTTTTCAGCAGTGCTCCATTCATTGTAAGCAAAAGTTCTTTTTAGTTGTTTTGGGGCTGCGGAGAATTATATACATTTTCTGTTCATTGGCTTCATAGGTTGCAATATGTTGAGATTATCAAGGGTTCTTTTTAAGTTGCTTGAGTTAGTACAAGGATTTCCTTGTCCATATTAAAGGGCATCAGCAAAAGGGCTTTGGGTTAGAGGGGTGGGAGGCCCCGATGGTGAGGAAGGGTGCAGCTAGGGAGAGCCTGAGCCTTCCTCAGTGTTCTTGAGGACATTTTCCCCTAAAGATGTTCCAATTGTCCTGTTTTGGAGGAAAGCTTGTATCCATTGTAACATCTTTCCATGGATCCCCATATTGAGCATCTTCATCAAAAGGCCCTTCCTCCAGACTCTGTCATATACTTCTGTAAACGATGAAAACTGGTTCTTAGCTTTCATTCTGGAATCCATCAATTGTATTCTGCACAAATCTGAAGAGTTGGTCTTCTGTTCTGCAGCCCCTTCTAAACCCTGCCTGGGTATTATCAAGGACTGGGTTTTTCAAGCCACCAATAAAGTCGGTATTAACCCTTCCTCTCCTAGCTTTTCCTAAACATGGGTCAATGAGATGGGCCTGTAACTTAGGGTCGCTACTGGTTCCCTTTCTTGAGGATGGAAGTGATATTGGCTGTTGAACAGCAGGTATTTGGCCTCTCTCCAAGTTCTATTTATAGCGAAACAATATCAACCCAGCCTTCTTGCCCATAGGGATAACATTTCATTCTTAATCTTATCTGGACCCGGGGCTTTGGGTTTTAGTTTTTTTATTGCTGTTTCCATCTCGCATAGACTAAAATCTTGTTCAAATGCACATACATTTGCTACTGGATTTTTTTACTTTTAAAAATTTTCCAATAAGCTTTATCCAGCTGTTTTCTTCTTATGCTTCTGTTAACGCTAGCAAAATGTTTGTTGAATATTTCAGCTTTCTTTTTGCATCTATGATGGTTTCATTGTTTCTTTTGATGGGTCTGGGATTTCTTTCTAGTGCCTGTCAGTTTGTTTATCAGATCCCATGCCTTGTGGCCATCTTTATTTAGATCAAGTTTCTGACCGTGTTTTGCCACTTCATCTTCTTTGCTGCTTTAAAGAACAACTTTGCAGTCAAACGATTATAGTTGGTTTTTTTAACTCGATTGGTTCTTTTTCAGCTGTTTCTTGCTTTTCTTCTATCCATCACTGCTTTTTCTAGATCTTTTTTCCAGTATGGCTTATATTTTCTGGTGTTTCCATTTGGAATGGCCTTCTCTTCAGCTTCAGTATTACTAGCATATGTTAAAAGACAATATCGATATTTCCAGTAGGTGATTTTGTCCATGCCTATGTTGGTCTGGTTTCAAGGGACAGTCTGTTTTTCTGAAATTCCCGAACTTCTATTTCTATAAACTGAGCTTCTGAGTTGCTTGGTGGGAACAGAGATAAGTATGGGGAGATGGTCGCTCCCTATATCATCCAAGACAGTGATAGTTGTGCATCTATAATGTCAGCTGATACTATGGAAGATCTGTCTGCTATTGCTCCATGGGCTCTGTGTAGAAGTGTTGGTTTGGTTTCTGAGCTCTGCATTACCCTGAGGTTGGATGAGTTACACAGGTCTTCAATGCTCTCCTCTTTGTGAATCTTTGTAACCATGCTGTTGTGCATTAAAGTCTCCTGAAATTGTTCTGGTGTAAAGGGTTCCTTTAACGGCTGGTCAGAGGTGCAGGTTGGTGGACAATAGATGTTATGTACAGTATATCTCACTCCATCAAACCACACTTGGATGGTCTGGGTGTCTATGTTGTTGTGTGGTCTGTTGTGGACTTCTGCCTGCACATCATTTCTTATCAGTGTCATGAGTCCTTGACATCTGTTGCACTCGCATTTGTATTGGGTGTAACCAGTGATGTTAACTCCTCTTTGAGGTAAGATGGTTTCTTTTATAAGGACAATGTGGACATTACTCTTGTAGGAAATTCTTTCAGGCTCAATCTTTTTATTCTGTAATCCTGATATGTTTATCTGTAGTATATTAATGGATCCCTTCATATTTTTCACACGAGCAGGGCTTCACCGCGTGCGAAACCCTTTTGACCGGGCGCGAGCTGTATCTAATATATTTGTGTTGTATTGACATTATGTCTGGAGTTTTGTTGCGACAATTTCATCCCAAAGAGGTTGTCAGACATAGATCTCTAACTTGATCTAGAGCCCCTGGTAGTTTCGGGCAGATATGTGGTATCAGGGTGTCACTGGGTCGAACTTGGGGGTGACAGTTCACCGCAAATCCCGCTAGTCATAGGTGCACCATGCTTGCAGGCATTTATCACTAGCTCTGGTTCTGGGCTATTCACTATGGCGTGTCCGCCCTGTGCATAGGTGTTTGTGCATCTCCACCCATCCAGCTATTCCCTTCCAACACACAAATCTGTCTTCCATGGTCCCAAGCAGTGGACCCTATCTGGCTCGTGCAATGCCGTGTCTTATCACCTCTTGTTGCAACTGGGAAGGAAATGGAAAGGGCGTAAGGAAAAATGGGGAGGGGAATGGGGGACGTGGAGGTTAGCAGAATTACTCCCGCCCACTCATGTTGTTTAGCCAGGGCAGCCGAGGGCTGTTGCCGGTGTGGCACGTGGAGCCAAACATGAGCTAGGTGAGAAGTGGGGGCCAAATAGGATCATGACTATCCATGGACCAACCAAACTGTCATTTTCCGTGAGGGACTCACCTACCTTCTCACCCAAAACCCCGGGGACAATGTTCAGAGTCACTATTTATGTTTTATTCTAATTGATTTTCAACCCAACCATCTGCCTGTACTAGTTACCGGCAAATCTTTTCCTGATATCTTTGTGTGTGTAGAGATAGAAAGTGCAATGTCATCACTAAAATTTAGGTCGTTTTCTTGGGCGGATGTGAGTCTATCTGATACCTTCTGACTTATCTTCAGTTGTTTTACGCATTACCCAATCTATGACAATGTTTAATAGTAGGGCTGACATTAAACATCCCTGTTGCACGCCTGTATTGACTTTAAAATTCAGCTCGGAAGTTTCAGCACTGCATGTGAATTTGCTGTAGCAGCTTTTAATGATGTTTATAAAACACAGTAGAATTCCATACCATCTTAGAATACACCAAAGACTTTCGTGATGTATGATATCAACTGCCTTTTCAAACTCAATAAAGTTAACATAGAGTTTACTTTGCCATTCTGTGCATTGTTCTATGATATTTCAAAGAGAAAATATTTGGCCTATATAGCCCTGTCCTCTATCAAATCCAGCAGCTTGTTCCTTTCTCAGTTTCTTATCTACTGCATAAATAATGCCCTGCATGATGATTTTGCTTGGGATGGAAAGGAGAGTTATTCCAAGTACTCACCCCCCTCCTGGAAGACCATTGTGAATAAGAACATGCTCCTCTGTTTATTTACTATACAGAACCTTGCATTTCCCCAAGGAATTAAAAGTTTCCTATGATCATGTGTTCTTGCCAATTCTATTAGGATGTCACCTCTGTCATTTCCATCACCCAGTAGATATCCATCAGTAACATCTTTCACTTCCTGTCAACATTAGTATTAAAGTCCCCAAGGGTACTGTCATTTATGTCTTCTTCACTGTTCTATAGCCATTTCAAGCTCATTGTAACAAATTTGTCATGTCTTTCTCTAAGCTAAATGTTCTGGTGTTTAAATCTGTATGTAAAACATTATATCCAGATGTCTTCTTTTCTATTTCATTAACAGAACACTTATCATCCAGAAACTCTTCAATGCTTTTGATCTCTCTGCAAAGGCCAGTTCTGATGGCCATCCCTAAGACCAATAAAATCCCATTGTGTTACACTCACTAGTTATGACACTATATAAAGTGTGCTTTTCTAGTTACAAAATCTTATAAATAGCCCATCTTTAGAAATTTATATCCTTCTGGATAATATTTGTGATGCACTCTCTGTGGTTGGAAAGAAGTCAGAATGATACTGGCTAGATCTGAAAGCAGCATCAATATTTGTAGTTTATGAAGACGCATTCATCGTAAAGGTGCAGTAACTCTGGATGTGATGATATTCTTGCCCTTGGATACATGTTTGAGTATAGTAGAACTTGAGACTGACCAGCAGGCAATTAGGTGGTGGGAATAGCGTAGTGAACCCTCATATCAGTCTGTCATGTTTTTAGGATGGTTAAAGGGATGTTCTTCAGTCTCTTGGTGTATCCAATTAACTGTTGGATGAGGACACTAAAATTTATGTCCAATCTATTCAACGATTTAACTCTTTCCACCTTTAAGCCACACTCATCCATAGAGTTGCTTCTATAAGAAGTCTTTGAGTTTTACTTCTACTATTTTACTTCTACTACTTTTTAACCTTGTTATTCTATTGGGTTGTCCAGTTTTCTTCAATTTAGTATATAATAATATATATATGTTTATTTATTGACAAGTAGTTGGGATCGGTTTTTTTTGGTTTTTACTTCCTTGAATTAACTGGGTAAAAATTGAGGAAATAAATGTGCGTGGAAAGAGTTAAAGAGTTTGGAATTATATGTTGTACAAGTACAACTGGAGTGGATGTCTGAGGCACAGATGAGGAGTGTGTTTAACCCGTGGGAGCCAGCATTATGCAGAACTTCGATATCTGTTCGGAGACACTGAGTATGGCTAATACCTTAAGTGCCCTATAGTCATGGTGAGTTGGTGAGTGATATGAGTGATGAGTACTCAGTACTAATAATTATGACGCGGTTCAATAACCTGGTTACCCGTCAGTGGTTTCTGGTTTAACCATTTCCACTTTAATTAATCAGCGAGCTAATAAAAATAACAATAAATAACTTCCCAATAATATAACACATAAGTAACATTAATAACTAATCCTAGATTAACAAAGACCACTGTCACCACGTAATGTGAAGAATATATAATAAATTATTTAATTTTAAAATTAAAAATAAATGAATATTGAATAAATCATTGATTTCATTGAGAATGTTTGTTTATAAAGTAAAGGCAAACACTCAGTTAAAGCAATGCACGCTTATAATATGTACCCCGAAACGATTGGTGGCATTGGAGAAGACCAAATTTCTTTTCAGTATTTATTCTCCATGTTACTGGACAATGTGAATATCGTTCTTTTGTGTAATTCAGTAAGTTCTACGTTCAGAATATCGTCTCTCATATTAGAATAACCAATACATGAAGTTACCTTCCTTGATTCTTTATTTACTCTGAGACACAGGTGAGTGTCATGACGTGCTTTTCATTACTTTTCAAAATCGCTAATTTTTACTGCAAAGTAATCGTTACTTAGTATTCGTTACTATGGTGCTTGTTGGCTTTTATCTTAATTAGGTATCGTCTCCACATCGTAATTAAGTTGGCTGCAATGGATATTCAACAACATACTCTGTCACTTGCCTTGGATGTTGCACTTTCGTCAGGCTGCAATTTGTCCATCTCTTGATTTTAGTTTAGTCGTCGGATCACCATCACTGCGTCAGAACAAATTAGTCCATAAGTGCTCCGATCTCTACCTCAGTATGTCCATCAGCGTGTGACGACTAACGACACCGGTTCTTTGTTGTTTACAATTCTTCTTTGTCTGCCAGCATAGCGTTCTTGTCGAGCTACACCACACTTAACTTTGAGTTCTTGCAGTCTGGTTAGTGTTGTGGATGCACCGCTATTACGTGAATCATGTACACGCCTCTCTCCCTTAAGGAATTTATAATATCAGCCTGGTCCATTGCTCGTCCATCTCTTGATGTTTCCCTTCAACATGTCTCATCTCCCTCTTTCTCACCTACCTTCAACTTTCCCCACTATTAAAGTTTTGATCAATGTATCATGTCTCTTTATGTGTTCGAAATATTGTATTTGATTTTTTTTTATTTCCTGCTGTAATTTTTTCTTCATTCTTCTTCTTTTGTCATCATACTGCTACCGGGTTGTTGCCCTGTGTCATGGTTTTCTTCATTCCTATGCTGTAACTCTTTCTTCATTCCTAGTTTTTCTAGAACTTCTTTGTTTTATCTATTTTTTTCTCCATGAAATATGACATATTCTTCTGATTATCTACATCTTGAAACACTAATCCTATCGTTCATGTTTCTCAACCATACAAGTAAACATAGCACAATAGTCCTCATTTAAAATTATTTCTTATATGTTAGTAATTTGCTCTGTCATTGAATCATTTTTGTTATTCCTATTTCTCTTCATCTATTTTTTTACATTTGCCATCAGATATAAGTATCTAAGATATAACATATAAGTGTCTTTGATATCAGATATAGTTTATATGTGTCTTTGATATAGATATAGTTCAAATGTTGTATCAATCCTAATGTATGTCAGAGTTGGAAAATGACTAAAGATATAGAAAGCAAGTTGATGCATTTGAAAATAGATGTCTGCAAAAAATAATGAATATAAAATGGAGCAATTCAGAGAAGTGATGAAATCAGAGAAATGTCTGAGTCAACCACTAGTGACAATTGTTAAAAGAAGAGAAGATGATATATGTTGGACACACCTTGAGAGAAATGATCAAAGAATATCAAAGCAGGCATTGAAGTGGGATGCAAGGGTTCAAGAAGAGAGGAGACCCTGAAATGAACTTTGCTCTAGAAGGCAAGAAATATCGGTCTCAGTTCTATGGAGGAGATTGAGCGAGTTGCCCAAGATAGAGCGGTATGGAGAAATTACTTGCAGGCTATGTAGCGTATAGCGGTACAAGATAAATTATTCTAGTTTACTTTCAGTAGTTGTAGCTATCTATGTTCTACTAGATATGGCAGAATATAATTGTGAATGAAAGTCAAGAGGTAGATTTCACGAGTGCAGGGAATAGAATTTGACTGGAAAGCATTGCAGTCAACATTTTTTTGAGGATGGTTCAAGAAGGTGGTAAAATAGTAAGTGTCGAATCCTTTTTAAAAGATATGTGTACTTTCAGTACCTGGTAGTCTTTGTTATTGAGTATCAATACTTGACTTATTCCTCTCGATTCTCGTGAAGCTTTGGCCTCAACAGTTGTTCGTCCATTTCCTTGTCTCTGGCTGTTTACTTATGACTTTCATGATAGTCCAGCATCCTTCAGTTCCACAAGAATACTACCTCTGTCTGTTACAGTCCCATTTCTGTTTTCCTTGGGTTCCACTCAAGTGACCTTCGACTGTGTCTTCCATAGGTATTTTCCTTGGTCATCATGGTCCTGTTCTTATCCAGCGTCTGTGTTTGCAACTTTTCACCATCTCAGTCTGAGAATATGCAGAAGACATCTGTTGACACAGGTCTGAATCTTCTATGTATTTGGCTTGGTGACTCACCACGTTTCCGAGCCATACAGCAGCATAGATTTCACGTTTGAACTCAATATACTCGCTTTGTTTTGAGTGGAGAGGAGGGATGTCACACTGTGTGCAGGAGAGAAAAGTTGTTGAACTTTCTAATAATTAATGTCCTCACCTGAATTTCCTGATTGGCTGATCTTGCTTTCAAACATCAGTCAAATTCACCAACATCTTCTATATCACTTCCTTCAATCAATATCAGATCTTGCTTTCAAACATCAGACAAATTCACCAACATCTTCTATATCACTTCCTTCAATCAATATCAAATTTTGATATGTTGTTTCATAGTACTTTTGTCTTATCTTGGCAAATTTTAGCGACCCGTTGCTCCATTTAGCCTGAGCATTCACTTTTCCTGCATGTCTTGTAGTCTGTGTGAGACCTCCTCAATTTGATATAAGTGTTCACTAAATTCATGTTCCGGACCTGGCTATATGCTGTACATATCAATCAATGCATCCAAGGAGAGAAGTGGGTTGAGATGCAGGCATTCTTGTCTAAAAAGTAGTGATCTGAATCTCCTCGGATAGTCTTTCATCATGTATAACCTGGCAAGCAAACTTCTTATACAGTTGCTGGACAATGTTAGATCTTCTCTGGCATCCCATAGTGTTTCAGAATATTCCTCACTGGTTTCCTATCTATACTGTCAAATGCCTTCTCGAAATCAAAGTAGAGTGGAGTCTGTCACTCCATTGTTTGTTCATCGATGATTCTGAATGTGGCTATCTGGTCATTACAAGATCTATCATTTCGGAATCCAGTCTGTTCGTCTCTGGTCAGTGACCTCTTGTCCAGGATAACCATAGTGAGGACTTTACTGGAAATCGCAAGCATCATGGTCCCTCTCCACTTGTCACATTGTGATAAATCTTCATTCTTTGGAAGTTTTACTATGAGGCCTTTCTTCCAATCTGCTGGGCTCTCCCCTATTCACACCAAGTTAAATAATCTGTGAGCTGATTTACCATCATTTCTCCCTCCTATGCATTATACTGTATATGTATGATAAATGCCCTGCCTGCCCAGCGTGTTCGTGAGCCGTTGGACTGTGGTGACTAGCTCTCTGTAGTGCGGTTCAATTCTCGAGCTGGCAGAAAACCCTGATTCCAAGATTCACATGTGTCCGTGGCACCAAACCGAAGGAATTCACGATGTCCATGGCACCAGCAAAGCTCAGGTGCTTCTGGATCAGGAAAAAAATTATAAATCTCTCTTGGCATTCTGTCGTAAGCAAATTTATTTGCTGTTTTCATCTTCTGAGTGGTAGTTCTTTGTAATTAACCTTATTTAATTGTTTCGTCAATGAAAGAGATCTGGGAAATGTTAAAGTATTGATTGTTAGTATAGTTAGACACCCTTTAAAGTATGAATTATAGAAGGGAATTGTTTTTAAATCTGGTCCTGACAACAAGCATTGCAGATATAGACATGTGGCAAGGTAGTAAAAGTAGGTCATTGGAATGCAGATATAGACATGTGGCAAGGTAGTAAAAGTAGGTCATTGGAATGCAGATATGACATGTGGCAAGGTAGTAAAGTAGGTCATTGGAATGCAGATGAGATATGGCAAGGTAGTAAAAGTAGGTCATTGGAATGCTGCAGTGCCTTGGCCTATCAGAATGTTGTATGCAAATGATTATTCATCATCATCAGGTGCCGTGCTGGCTGGCGTAGACGATCATGGATGTCCACAAATTATCTCTTGTGTTTGCTATCATCTCAGATGTTGCGTTCTTCCGTGTCATGCAGTCAGGCTATCAACATTTTCTTTTGTCACATTAAACATCATAGTTGATTAGAGAGAACAATAATGAAGGGCAGGATTCTTGAAGGATAGAGACAATAATGAAGGCAGGATTCTTGAAAGATGAGAACAATAATGAAGGGCAGGATTCTTGAAAGATAGAGAACAATAATGAAGGGCAGGATTCTTGAAGATGAGGTAAGGGAAATAATATGATGGTGGCAAAGGACATTGAGAAAGCAGACACATGATGAAGGATATGGGAGAACTAGATAGATATAAGTTCTGCAAAAGATCATGCTCATGAAGTGATCAACTCGTTGGGATCTGTAGTCTCAGCCTGCCTTTAATGAAGCAGATGGATGTCTAGCTTGGATTCATAGTCTTCTACTTGTTTGTGAGTGAGACTCTTACTAGTATATTAGCTGTCATTTAAATACCTTTGAGGTTACAAACTTTTCTACTGTGGCAAGGTGGGAACCACACAACATAGCAAATAGAACAATATGTCAAAATAACAATAAATAGTTTCATAAACTGTTTCACTCATTTCTTTTATTATACTTTTATATAGTCTTTATTAATGAGTCAATGTCTATATTCAAATAAAATCATTTGACTATCCTCTACCCTCCTGCCAGTGGCTTTCAACCTGTGGGTCATGACCCTTTGAGTCGAGCGACCATTTCACAGGGTTGCCTAAGACCACGGAAACACATATTTCTATGGTCTTAGGAACAGAGACACTGCTTCTCCATCCATCACCAGGCGGGTCCCCCACATGCAGATACACCAACATACGAGTACCTGACATTATGACATCATCGCGTACACATCACATACACCCCATCCAAATACAGGTGCATGTGACAGGGTTGTGCCATAATTACTATGCAGACCAGTCACACATGTGCATGCTTTAAGTATATTTCAATTTGTAACAATGAAAATACATCCTGCATATCAGATATTTATTCGTTCAAAAAGTAGAAAAATTACGATAAAGTAAAACAAAATAATTTTTTATCGGGGTTTTTAAGAAAAAGTGTTGAGGAACCAATCGTTTTTAAAAATGTAAGGGGAGTTATTAGTTTGGGTCAATCAGTCTTTTTGAAAAAGGTGCGGAAGGCGATAAACCCGATGCGTGGGGGGGCTGTCAAAACCCAAAAAATAAGTAAATGGACATGCTTCGTCTTTTTTTGATTTTTTCGGGCTACTTTATCTTGCACCTGTAAGTCCCCCAAAACTGAGGCTGTTTTAAAGGGGTTTTCCCTTTTGGGAAAGGTTGGGGAACCACTCCCCTTGGATCTCTCTTTTTGGAATGATTACTTGTTAACTTAAACAACAATAACAGACTGACAGGTAGGGGCAGAAAAATAAACAAAAAACTCGTTTATGTAAATTTTATCCCCCAAACTTCTTTGGAAATGAAACTGGCCCATCTATACTAAATCCCCTAAACCCTTTTTTGGTTTTAAAAGGCTTATGGTGCACAAACAAAAAAGGATGTAATGAACAAGTATTAGAAAATTGTTTTAATCTTTGTGCGAAGGGTTGGGGACTTTTGAAGGATGGAAAAAATTCAAATACTTCGCTATAAAACCAGACGGGAAGGAATCTTTAAATCTTTTTTGTTTAAAGTTTGCAAAGAGATATAAAAAAAACATTAAAAAGTTCCCCAAAACAGGGGCTTGGATCATTGGAAAAAAAAAACCCAAACTTGGGAGTTGAAAGACCCCCGGGTGTAAGGTAACAATTCTGCCCCGCAACAATTGTCAGACTTTTTCTCTCACTTTTGAAATCTATATTGAAAAACAAAATCCTATTATTTTCATTTTTAATTTTTTAATTTTTACCCCAATTTTAAAATTCATTTATTTTTAATTAAATTTGAACGACACAAATCCCTCTAAAAATTCTGGAAGTAAACTGGTGAAATACCTTTTCAAAACTGCCAAATTTTAATGTGCTTTCCCAAAATTAATTTATTGGGGTTTTTTTATCAAATCACAGATATTAAAGTAATTTTTGGGTCTTATATCCCTCAGGGCGTTCAAACCCATTTTCTAATTGGTAGGAAACTTAGTTGATCAAAAAACGGTTTTGTTATATAATTTTGCATAAGCCCAAAATGATCATAAAATTTGGGGCACAGAAAACCCAAAAAATTTTGGGAAATGATTGAAAGCGTTTTCCCTTTTAAATATTATAAAAGGGTCTATGTGACAATATATTACTTCTATAAATGAAAGTTTCGTACTTTTCTTGACGTAAAAACTTTGTGAACGAAAATTTCCCAAAGTTCCCGTTTTTTGGTACCTTTGCTTTTTGGAACTAAATCGTTATAGACAAAAAATCTGTAAATTAAGTATCCCAGTCCCCCTAAATTTATAATAAATATAAAAAAATTCTTACAGAACAAAAAAGGTTGGGTAAAAAAATACTTTTAATTTGTACTGTCCATAAAAAAATGCAAAAATCAAATTTCTTAAAGTGGAGTTTTTCTTCTTCTTTTTTTCCCTCTCGGGTTTTCCCCCATTGTTATTCTTTTTTCTTCGCTGTTCGGGTGGCTTGTGGTTTTATTTTTGCTCTTTCACGGGAATTTTCCATCCCATTTTTTCGGGGTTTTCCCTCTTCCTTCCGTGTTCTGTTGTAGAAGACTTATCTTGGGTTTGGATCATTCTTTTGTCCCAAACCACTTCATTCTTTTTTATCTATAAATTCAAGAGGTTTTGTCCAACTTTCTTTCTTATGCGATTTGGTGATTCTGTCTTTCTTGTGTTTTGGTCCCCAAAACAGCGTTTTAAATGTAGTTTTTTTTTGTGACTGTTTTTGCTCAATTTTGATGATTTTTTTTGGTGGTAAGATGACCCAAAATTTTGGAGCGAACTTGTTTTTTAATACGGGGGTAAAGTCTATTTTTACTTCATATGTAGAACAAATGTGAAAAAAAATGTTAAAAAAATGTGTTATAGACAATTTGGATAAATGAAAAATACTTGTCTGCGGTTCCATAGAAAATTGTGATGAAATTGTATAATGACTTGTCTGCTGGGTTCCATAGACAATTGGTAATTTTAAATAAATGACTTGTCTCTGGGTTCCATAACAATTGTGATCAAATGTAGTAAAGCTTGTCTGCTGGGTTCCATGACAATTGTGATAAATAATAAATGACTTGTCTGGGGTTCCTGACAATTGTGATCCCAATATGTATAAAAACTTGTCTGCTGGGTTCCATAGAATGTGTAAATATTGTTGACTTTCTCGGGGTTTCCCATAACAATTGTATAAATTGTAAAAAACGTCTCTGGCCAGAAATTGTGATGCAATATAGTAAATACTTGTCTGGGGGGTTTCCCATAGAAATTGTGATAAATTTTATAAATGACTTGTCTGCTGGGTTCCATAGACAATTGTGATCAATATGTATTGACTTGTCTGCTGGTTCAAGAAAATTTTTGGTAATATGTATAAATACTTTCTGGGGGTTCCATGACAATTGTGTCAATATAAAATGACTTGTCTGCTGGGCCCCCAAGAAATTGGAGCAATATTATAAAATTTTCTGCTGGTTCCCATGACAATTGGATACAATATGATAAATGACTTGTCTGCTGGGTTCCATGACAATTTGTTGCTTATAAATACTTGTCTGCTGGGTTCCATGAAAATTGTGATGCAATATGTATTAAATGACTTGTCTGCGGGGTTTCCCATAGACAATTGGATCAATATGTATAAATGACTTGTCTGCGGGGTTTCCCCAAAAATTGTGATAAATTTATAAATGCTTTCTGCTGGGTTTGGCATAGTCAATTTGATCAATATGTATAAAAAAATTTTTCTGCTGGTTCCATAAAATTTGGGATACAAATGTGAAAACTTGTCTCTGGGTTTCCCCAAAAAATTGTGATCAATTTTAAAGTAAATACTTGTCTGTGGGTTATGGCATAGTAATTGTGATGCAATATGTAATTTAAATGCTTGTTGTGGGTTCATGACAATTGTGATGCAATATGAAAGAAATGCTTGTCTTGGTTACTGGTAATTTGATCAATTTTATAAATGACTTTTGGGGGTTCCCTAGACAATTTGATAATATTAAAAAACTTGTCTCGGGTTCCATAAAAATTTGATAAAATATGGAAATACTTGTTTATGGGTTCCGGGGGCAATTGTGTCAATTTTAAAAATAAAATTTGTTTGGGGTTTGAACAATTGTGTACTTGTTTTGACTTTTTGTGGGTTCCATAACAATTGTATAAATATTAGTAAATGACTTGTTGTGGTTTTTAAGACAAGGATAAAATATGTAAATTTTTTCTCTGGGTTCCATAGAAATTTGGGTTTTTAATATTAGTAAAAAAACTTGTCTGGGGTTCCATGGTTTTGTGATAAAAATTGTAAAATACTTTATGGGTTAAAGACAATTGTGATGAATTTTAGTAAAATTGTTGTGGTTCCAAGCAATTGTGATAAATATGTATAAAGCTTGTCTGTGGGTTCCATATCAATTTTAATATTAAAAAAACTTGTCTGCTGGGTTCCATGTTTGGGATAATATGAAATAAAGCTTGTCTGCGGGGTTTGAAAATTGTGTCAATATGAGTAAATGACTTGTCTCTGGGTTCCTGGGTTTGTGTAATATTAGAAAAACTTGTCTGCGGGTTCCATAGTCAATTGTATTATGTATAAATGCTTGTCTGCGGTTCCAAGTAAAGTAAAATATTGTAAATACTTGTCTTGGGTTCCATATCAATTGTATCAATATGTATAAATGACTTTCTGCTGGGTTCCTGAAAATTGTAAAAATATGTAAAAATGATTTTTCTCTGGGTTCCATGTAATTGTATCAATATTAGTAAATGACTTGTCTGCTGGGTTCCAAGAAAATTGTGATACAATATTGTAAATGTTTGTCTTGGGTTCCATGACAATTGTATACAATATTATAAATGACTTTCTTAGTTAAGATAATTGTATAAATATGTAGTAAACTTGTCTGCTGGGTTCCTGAAATTGTGATGCAATATGTATTAAAGCTTTCTCTGGGTTCCTAGAAAATTGTATACAATATATTAAATGACTTGTCTGCGGGGTTTCCCATAACAATTGTGATCAATATTATTAAATGACTTTTTGGGGGTTTCCCCGTGAAATTGTGACTTATTAATAAATAATTTGCATCATTTTTTTCCTCAACCATAAATTTTTAAACGAAGAAAAAATTTAAATATGAAGAAATTGAAACATGTCAAAGATGGTATTTTTAACTCCTGTATGAATTTTTCATTTTTCTCTGTTTTCAAAAAAAAAAAACCTGAAAAAATTCTTGACTAATTTCCCCACTTTGTTTTACCAATTTTTGACATCACATCTTATTTTTAAAAGTGACCCCACTGAAATATTTGAACTTTAAAACCCTGTATAAGTAATAATATATAAACATAAATTTTATTTTTATGTCAAATATTTTACATCCGGGGGAAATCAAAAATCCCCAAAATTATGGAAAGGTAGGTAAATTGGTTGGGGTTTTCTGGTTCATTGATAAAAAACATCAACTTTATATTCCCCTTGCCGGGGGGCCTTTTCTCATCATCATGTAAACAAAGGGGCCCGGCCAAAACCGCGTTTTGTCGTTTTTGTTAAAAAACTGCCTCAAAAAGGGTTCTAAAATTTCCTTTTATTTTGACAAATGTGTCCCTAAACGTGCTATTGGAAAAACCCCCAAATCAAAAATTTTTGTAAATATCCCGGGTCCTGTTGAATTACAAACATATCGTTGGGGGGAGAGATTGAAAGGGGACAGGCGTTCCCATAGACTCTTGCATCGTTGGGGGTCACATGGTTCAGCCGCATTCAAGTTGAAATTTAAAAAAGTGTGCTCCAATGGGGACCCAACAATTGAAAAAGGGAAAACAAAAAGAAAGATTGGTGTCCTTGCATCATCTCTGTCGTCGGTGAAGGGGAAAAAATCTGAACGGTTTTCTGGGGGTGAATCATGGGTGCATCCCCCCCGCCCCTCAAACATGCTTCAATGCGGGGGAAAAATCCTTTTTCGTCTTGTCCCAAAAATTCAAAAGGTTGATCAAGGGGGTTTTTGCAGTGTTCTGGGATTTCAAATGCTTTTTAATTTTATGAAAGGTGACAATTAAATTCCGAATCATCTGAATTTTTGATGCTTCTTTAATTCGAAAAAAAAATCAGGGTTGCGACTGATTTCTTGCGGGAATGCCAGCCAAACCAAATATTCTCGGAAAATTCAATAAGGTGGAAGTTCTGGGAAAATCCCACATCCCAACACCCCACAAATTTTCCCTCTCTTTGGTACCAAAAAACCCCCGGCAGGGGCAAGTAAACGCATTGAATGTCTTTTAAAAAAACCCGCTTTTCCGGGGGGTTTGGGGGGTTGTGCGTGGGGTAATGTATAATGTTGGGTTAAAATTTTTTGAAATAAAGGAACAATATTTAAAAATAAAAATGGTTTCGGAAATTTTTTGTTTTAAAATTTTTTTCACACCATTTTTACCTTTGTTCCCCTTTTTATTATGTTTTATAAAAAAATCAAAATCATGCATAAATTTTGTAAAATTTTTGCCCCCCCCCTTGGGGGGATGCTCTACAGGGTTTGGGGTCAATTTGAAACAATTTAAATTTATGGACCTTACACGGGGTTGGGGCCCAAAATTGGGGGCAATTTAAAATGGGTTTTAACAACTAATGAAAGTTCCATGACATAATAAATTAAAAATTCAAAAAAACTTATAAATAGATATATTTTCAGATTTCCAATAAAAATTCCTATAACACCACCTCATCATTGTTCTTACCTTCTCTTCTCAATTTTGACTCTTAGTGTTTTTTACTTTACCTTGGTTTATCCCCCAAAATTTTTTATTTAAATTTAGGCTGTCAATATATATATATTTCAATTTTTCTTTCTATACGTTACTTAAGCTTCCTAGACCTTGTCTAACGTTATAGTACATAATCCAAAAAAAGGCAATGCAATATCAAAAAAAATACACAGGATGGGGAAAAACGGGGGTATATAAAAGGAAAAAAAGCCTCGTCCCATTCCAGATGATGATTTCCCTGTAAAAAAAATCAAAAGACTTGAAGGCTGGGGCTGTCTCAAAATAAAACAAATATCATAAAGAGGGTCGACTTTTTTTGAAAAAAGGTCTCTTTTTATTGCTTTCTGAAATGTGAACAAAAAAAAAGTCATTTAATTTTAATCATAAAAAAAAAAACATTCATGGCCCAAAAATTGTTTTTAAAATAGGGAAAATTTAAAAAAACTTTTTTTTAAAACAAAATTTTTGACATTAAAACCCCTTTTACTAAAATTTAAAAACTTTTTTTACAATCCCGCTTTTTAAAAAACTCTTATCTATGTAAAAAAAATCAGTGTCCATTTACAATTGTTTTATTTTTAAACATCTTTTTTGCGTTCCCTTTTTTGGGTATTTTTAGAACTTGCCTCACTTTGGGGAATAACAATGTGTTCCCATCTCTTTTTATACAGAAAAATCTCGTCAATATAGTACCAGAAGAGTCACCTGGTTCATTTTTAGGGTTAAAACTTTTTGAAAAGTTTAAAAAAATTTAAAATTAATCAGTTTTTCAGGCAGAACCTGTCTTCTCAATTTTTTAACTGTGAAAGGGTTTTTTTTCATCTAAATTTGACCATATGACCTGTTTACCCCTTTTTGGTAAAATAGATATTTATCTCCCTCACGGGGCAAGGATCATGAAAATATTCAATTGATATGGGAAAATTTGACAAAAAGAAACCATACCTGAATTTGAAATTTTAAAACCCTTTAAAGAACTGGAACTAATATAAAATTAAAAATTGGGAAAAAACCCGGGGGTGATGGAGTGTTCAATGGATAAATTTAAAAACTTGGGGAAATCGCAAAAAAAAAGCTCCAATTTCAATAATTGTTGGATCTTTGGGCAAGTTCCACGACCTGGAAAAAACAATCATATCCCCCTAAAAACCTGGGAAAAATGTTCTTCTGCTTGCTACAGGGTCAGTCACAAATTTTCCAAAAAACAATGGGCGATAATCAATCTCCGCTGCGTGTATCTTTAAAGTGAAAACATTTTTTTTCACACGGGCGGTTTCAGAATGCTACTCTACTGAAGGCCCAAACCGTTTTCCAGGAGATTGAGTCGTTAATAAAAAAATTACTAACGAATGGTGACTAAGAAAGCCTTTGACAGGTTTGGAAAGAAGGACGCTGAAGCGAAATTTTAGAATAAAGGGTAGGATTCAGTGGATAAGCTCTTAAAAAAAGAAAAGCCAGGTCATCAATGGGCTCAAGGTAAAGTTCTCTAGGGGGATCCCTCAAAGGGGGACTCCCCACTCTTTTGATTTTTTCCTCAAGGCCTGGTTGCTGATTACGGAGTAAAATTGAATTACCTTTTTGATCTGGTAATGTGCCAAAAAATTCAAGTGACCGTTTTACAAAAGGCTGGTTCCCAACCTCATGGGCAAACAGATGGTGTTCAACACAGATGGGGCCCTTTTTCTTCTCTCTCTCCCAACAAAAGCGGGCCCCCAAAAAAGGCTTGAAAAAAACAACCCCACCCATCCGGGTTATTGATGATAGACTGATGGAACAAACCCTCAAAAGCGCAGCAAGGGGGGGGAAGTTGGGCCCTCCCAGAAAATTAAAATTGAACCGGGCCAGTTAAAAACCCTTTATTTTCAACAGGACATCGCCACACCTGGAATTGGGTCAGCTGTGGTGCCCCAGCATCAAATCCCAATTGGGAGAACTGGATAATTTTAAAAAAAACCTTTGTGTCACCCAGGGCAAGGGAAATAAACACCAATAGTAGAGATGGAAAGGGGGGGGCCAATTTTTTTGAAGAGGGGGGGAAAAAAAAAAGTGATGATCCAGGCAGAAAATTTTTTTCCCAAAGGCCCGCCCAAAAAACAGATTAAAATCTAGAAAGGGGGCGTCAAAAAGGAAGCATTTTTTCATCGGGCCCAAAAAGACTGAATGGGAAAAACCTCAGCCCCCTCCCAAAAGGGAACCCATAAAGCCCTTGAAGAGAAAACCCCTTGGAGGAATTTAACCCAAAGTAGGGTTCCAGACGGGTAAAAGAATACCAAGGGATAAAGGGAAAAAACGGACGTCATCTCGGTTTGCCGGTAAAAGAATCCCCACGGGAACCGGGTTTTTTACACAGATGGGTCCAAAAAATGCGGTAAGAATGGAGGGAGGGGTCCCAAGGAAATAAAAAAAAGGAGATGTGTTTAAAAGAAAGGCGGGGAAATTCTTTCCCCTTTTATGATGCAGAAATTCAGGCAATAAAGGTGGTTTTTTTGGTTCAAAATGGCGTCATTGCACTCCGGAAGGGGAGACCCATGGTGCTCAGTCTCCCCAACACATATCGAAGAGTATGCATACTGATGGTTCTGTGACTGCTGATTGCCTTTCCCCCTCTGACTCTCAGGCACCCAGTTGCGGGGGAAACCCCAAACTGTTTAAAATGCGTAAATTCCCGATTTTGTTCCTCATAAAAGACGTGGGAGAAAGAAATACCCCATTCCACCCAAAACTGATGCTGTTGATGCCCTGTCCCTCTCTCATTGCCCCCTCCCGGGACGTATATCCTGTAACCCGCTGGGGGTTAAAAAACTTCTATAGGCGACATCCCTCACCAAACCTGCCCTAAAACATTAGAGATACAACACCCCCCATAATGAGTCCCGGGAAAATCAATAGGCGAAATGCCCCAGCCCCCTCCCTATAAGTGTTTCCTGTCCCCCCTCTCCCAAAACCTTCCCATTGCCAAAAAACCCCGTCTTTTTCCCCCCGGGAGGCCCTGGTTATCAACAACATTCACCCCTTCATTATCTTCTTCAGCTGTTAACGAGATCACCCTTCAGGGGCCCGGTATTGGGTGGCTGTTGAATACCCGACTGATCTCCTGTTTTTATTTAAATCAAAAATCGAAAATCCTTCTCAGACCCCTTTTAAAAGTCCCAAAGCAAAAGGAGTCCAGTGGGTACCCTCACTGTGAATCGAATGAAACACGAACGATTGGCCAAGAAAGGGGCTGCGGGAAAGCCGGATGCGATTACCTACCCCAAAAAAAAATGAAATTTAAAAAATTGAAAGCAAAAACCACCCAACGATTAGTACAGGGTTTTAAAAAGCGGCCTTTAATGGAGCCAATCATATTTTAAAAGGAAAATTTAGTTTGGGTAGTATAGGTCAAGGTTGTGTACATGAATTTATGGGGGAAAGGGGTGAACAAATGTGGGGAAGGGGGGAAACAGAACCAGTTTAAATAGTAAATAACACCATAAATGAAACTGGGAACTTTGTTTTCATGGCCTTTAATCCCGAAAACCTTTTAAAATGAGCGGGTTGGAAAAGTTTATTCTCGTCAGAACAGGACACAATCACCCCGCACCACTTAAAAAATTAAGATTCAATTACCGGACGTGGAAGGCCCCCAGACTCAGGCACATCTTCAAGACTGCCCCCAATAAAACCCGGGGCAAACTCTCCCCGAAACCCTGAAAAAACTACGGCCCCTGTGGGCACAAAAACATGAAGGGATACAAAAGACAACGAAAAAATGAAAATTTAAACGAGCGAAGGAAGGATTCAGATATATTTTTCCCTATATTTAGATACTTTTCTATAAATATCTTTTCAGGGCGTTTTATGTGACTAACATACTTTACTTTCATATCTTTTTCAATAATCTTCAATGTTTAATTCTTGTACTATGTATCTATATGTTTCTCAGTGACTATGATATTTAAAGATTTTTATTTAAATTTATACCCAAATGCATTGATGTTCTTCTCAGCAGATTTGTGTCCTGGTATCACAAGCATATGTTGCAATAGAAAAGATGAACACGTTTTAAAAACTATTTTTAGTTCTGTTTTTTGCTCTTTTGGTAGACTAAATCAGTACAAAAATTTTAAATTTTAAGATCTATAGATCAAAGAGGCATTGATAGCAAAATTACCAGTGAAACAGTAAGCTAGAAAAACATCTTTTTAAAAATGTATAGTAAGAGCAATTAATAGTATACAAGACTGGCTTTTTAAGGTACAGCCTCCTCAACGCTACATACAGCAGACAGACCACACATGTGAGGGAAAGGGAAAACTCTGACCGGGGGCCATAGAAAAAGCTTTTGGGGCCTTTTTAGTGTTGGATATAGAGCTGTGTATATGGCAGTCATCAAGACAACACTGAAAACGTTTGGCTGATGCCAGGGCCTGATGGCATTCAATAAAAATATTACTGATTTATCAAAAGGCGACATCGAGGAACTGGTAAAGAATTCACGTCGTATCCAGGCGGTGAGATCAGGAGGATGGTTTCATAGCTACCTACTACCATTGCCAAGCCCAACAAAGATCACTCTCCCGATAGCCGGGTCAGAATTAAACCGGGCAGGCAAGCTGAGAAAATGCGGCACGTCGACGACATGGGGCCTAAAGTCACCATATCTTCCACCCAATCTCGAGGTTACAGATCTGGGAATGAACATGGTGCAACGCTCGGTCTTTGCCTATGATGTCTTGAGGGTTTTCATGCAGGTTGAAACATTTTCAACAATGGTGGGACTTGGGCATAAAC
>JADZMA010001205.1:0-23676 GCA_020796225.1 Arion vulgaris
GTCGAAGAAAAGCAAGCACCTTGCCTTGTCTTCAGTCAGGCTGATAGTAATGAAATTCATGATTTACAAATATGTTAAATTGTTAATAAATTGTTAATAAATTGTTAAATTCTAATAGTGCAAATAATTGACAGTGTTAATATATGGATTGACAGTTCTGCTTGAACAATTGAAACTGGGCAAATATGAACAATTGAAACTGGCGCAAATACTAGAATGGATAATGCCTGACCGGAAGACGCTTATAACGGCGAATAGTAATGTCGAATACAATACTAACGAATACTGATGGACATATCTAAAAATAGCCGCAATTGCTACAAAATTTGTAACTGGTTTACCTGCCCTAAAATGGACCATCCAACGACCTCCACCGACGCGTCACGACAGATCTAAAAATAGCCACATCCGCTTGTTTGGGGTTGTATAAAAGACTAGTACCCTAGCCGTATAAATAGTTCTGTAATGTCAAAACTTTATATAGTACCGCACCAAACCATAAATTAGGAATACAAAAATAGGCCACGCCTATTTCTTTACGAAAGAGCGTGATGTGGTAGAAAAGCGATCGATAGATCAATGTGTGCGTTACATTTTAATTTGTGCTCAAATTAGGCCACGCCCTCTTTTCACTTTTGACTCATTTTCTTGAACTCATTTTTTTGGATATTTGAAAAGGGCGCCAAGTTTATAAAAAAAACGAGAGAATAGTGACCTGTTTCGTGAACAAATTCTAACTTATCGAAAACAAAGGAACTTTTAAAATTGCGCCAATTTTCTTTATTTAACGCCCAAACAAGTTCAAACTTATTTTTAGCCAAAGCAATTGCAGAAAACAAATGGCAGACAATTGTAACATTTTTTTGTAACATACATAGAAAAATAGTAAAAATAAGAGCTATTTTTGTAACATACAACACATATACACGCAAAATAAATTGTAAGGAATATAATTTAGAAGGTGTGAGTTTAATTTTTGCATCTACACCATTTAGCATGTAGCGGTCTTGGCAACTATGTCTGAGTGTAAACGACCAATCATATCTAATTCATGACTGTCAGACGCAATTGTGCGTCTTATTTTAAGGCTGTTGTTAGCATCACCTTGCGTATCATCAATGGCGTTTGGCGTTGTGGTAAAAAGTGAGGCAGATAAATGCCCTTTTTTTGCCTCTTCACCATAGTTCAACGTCGCTTCCAAGTAAGCTCTATACAGATAGTGAAACACGTACAAACAAAGTACTATAGTTTTACAAAATACATAAACAGTGACGATAAACAGCAACGTTTCGACAACAAGGCCTTTATCAAGCAAACGAACAAACAGGAGTGACAAATTAAAATGAAACAAAAATGGACGACCAAATACCAACGTATCTAAGGAAAATCTGGAATAAAATCGAATAACGAAATAAATGTAACACAAAACACACATAAAAACTAGAAATAGAAAAGAAACAATGAAACATCTAGTAAATATATAACTTGAATACATGCAATATATACCCATATAGATTATAAAGCATGGGAGAGAAAGTACTAAGAAGCATAAGAATGTAATACATGCAACATATACCCATAGAGATTACAAAGCATGGGAAGAGAAAGTACTAAGAAGCATAAGAATGTAATACGTTGAGCCCTGCGTGGTCGCAAGGTACCATACAAAGAAATCAACCGATTCTCCAGAGCAAATCGACTACGATCATCAGAGGAACATGATCGGATGGCTGTGACCTGACATCGCAAGCTCCTGAATGGCCAGTATCATTGAAATGGGTAGCTACAGGGGTCACAGAGCATTGGCGTATATCGCGCAAGTGTTGGGCGAATCGGTCACTGAGTCTCCTGCCGGTTTCCCCAATATAGGCCTTGTTGCACCGCTTGCAGATAATGGCATAGATAATATTACGGACTCGCACGTGAAACTGTCTTCAACAACGAACGTGGCTTTTGGAAAAGACACCGTGCGGGTCTGTATTACATAAGCACAAGTGTTACAGCGCCGACGGCCACACTGGATGGTGCCAAATGACTCTGGATGTTAGGCTTGAGGCGATCAGAACTAACATATCCTTAAGGCTTCTGTCCGTCTGTACGCCACCAAAGGATAGTGTTGGAAGATTGAACGTGTATCAGGATCAGACTGAAGAATGGAGAGATGACGGAATAAGACTTTCTTCTACAAGGGAACTATGAGGGTGGAAAGTTAAGACAAGTTTCACCCTGTCAGAATTGGAAGTTCTATGCTGGTTAGAGAGAGCCTCCTGGCGAGAAATTTGCTGAACGCGCCGCATAGCAGAAGCAAGCACCTTATCCGGGCATAAGCGCTTACGAAAGAAATCCAGCATCTCGTGAGCTCTATCGAGGAAATCGTCGTCCTCGCTACAGAGGCGACGAAGGCGCAAGAGTTGAGAGAATGGTAAAGAATCACGACAAGCCTGGGAATGGGAAGAGGTATAAAGAAGAAAACTATGTGCATCAGTAGGCTTGTAGTATACTGATGTAGTGATGGTGGATAGGCTGATAGTGATAGTGATGTCAAGAAAGTTGACACAAGAGGTAGAGATGGGAGATGTAAACCGAATAGCCGGATTGAAGACATTAATGAAATTAATGAAGCGTGACAAATCGGCTTCAGGCATATCGGTAATGCCAATACAATCATCAATGCATCTATGATACACAGACGGAAGAGGTCATCATAGGAATTCCATACTAGGTGCTAAGATGACCCATGAATAGACAAGCATAACTAGGTCCCATTTTAGTACCCATGGCGACCCCACTGATCTGCTCAAAGAACTGGTCATTGAACTGAAAGGAGTTGAGAGTTAGAACTAGTTCTGCAAGACGAAGGAGAGCTGAGGTGGAGACAAGTGGGTTAGTTCTCCTGTCGAGAAAGAACTGAAGAGCTTGAAGTCCGTCGGAATGAGGTATGGAGGTGTACAATGAGCACACATCAAGGAGGAAGAGACGGTAAGTCCTGCCAGGCAACAACTCAATAGACGAAAACACAGACAAGGTGTGGTTCGTATCTTCAAGAATGAAGGTAGTGTGGTGACTATAGGATTGAAGATACTATCAAGAAATTCGGAGATATGTTCCGTAGGACAAGAGCAAGCAGAAACGATGGGCCTACCCGGATTGTTCAGTTTATGAATTTTGGGGAGCATATAAAAGGCGGGTTTCCTAAACAGCTATCGATGACACAAAGTGATGATGCGCCGGTAGGAAGGTCGTTAGAGGCAATTAAGTTCTTAATTACTGTACGGACTTTACTATTGTTAGATAGTGTGACATCAGAAGAACTAGTTTTATAGAATTGGGTCGCAAAATGGTTGCGGCCTTCCTGAAGGTATAGTTCTTTGCTCCATACCACTATTGCACCGCCTTTATCGGCGGGTTTGATAACAATGTCATCACGTCGACGGAGGGGTGATAGAGCACGAAACTCGGACGGAGACATGTTAGAATGCCCTAGGCGTTTGGGGTGGAGCAGTCCAATATCGTGTAAAGTATTCTTGATGTAGAGATCAAGAGCGTTGAGCGTTGCTTCGCTATGCGGCGCGTTCAGCAAATTTCTCGCCAGGAGGCTCTCTCAACCAGCATAGAACTTCCAATTCTGACAGGGTGAAACTTGTCTTAACTTTCCACCTCATAGTTCCCGAAGAAAGTCTTTTCCGTCATCTCTCCATTCTTCAGTCTGACCCTGATAAGTTCAATCTTCCAAACTACCCTTTTGGGGCACAGACGGAAGAAAGTTTAAGGGATATGTTAGTTCACAGCGCCTCAAGCCTAACATCCAGAGCCCCTTTTTGGCACCATCCATGGGGTTTTTTTCCGCTGTAACACTTGTGTTTATGAAAAAGACCCGCACGGTGTTTTTTTCCAAAAGCCACGTTGGGTTTTGAAGACAGTTTCACGTGCGAGCCCCCAAATTTTTATCTATGCCATTATCTAAGAGAAAAGGGCCCCTTATTGGGAACCGGAGGAGACTCAGTGCCCGACGCCCAACACTTGCGCGATATACCCCAATGCCGGCCCCTGTATCCCCATTTCAATAATCCCATTCGGGAGTTTGCGATGTCCAGGTCAACAGCCATCCGATCATGTTCCTCTGATGATCGTGGCGATTTCCTTTGGAGAATCGGTTGATTTGTATGGTCCCCTGGCCCAGGGGGCCAACGTATTCATTTTTATGCTTCTAGTACTTTTTTTCCCCATGTTTTGAATCCTGGGAATGTTGCATGATTACATTTTTTGCTTCAACTTTCTTCCCATGCTTTATAATCTATATGTTATTTTTTTTAAAATTATATATTTACTAGATGTTTCATTGTTTTTTTTCTATTTCATTTTTAGTTTTTTTTTTGTGTTACATTTATTTCGTTTTCATTTTATTCAGATTTTTTAGAACGTTGGTATTTGGTCGTCCATTTGTGTTTCTTTTTAATTTGTCCCCCTTTGTTTTTCGTTTGCTTGAAAAAGGCCCTTTGTTGGTCGAAACGTTGCTGTTTATCGTCACTGTTTTGATTTTGAAAAACCATAGTACTTGTTTGTTTTTTTCACTATTTACCAAGTTTTCCCGCAGTCTTCCATTTCTATACAGATGGGTGTTTTACTAGGCGTGATCAACGTATCTTTCAATGAAACCTCAATTTAAAAAAAATAAGTTTGCATGTAATAGTAGACTGATGCGACGTTCATCTGGAGGAATTTGTCGCCATTACAAAGGTGATTTTGGCTCGAGGGCAGAAAGGTATTGAAAAGATCCAAGTACTTCACTAATCCCAGAGAGCAAACCTAGGGGGTGAACCTCGAGAATCGCTGAGGATGTATCTCCACAAACTACCCCCTCCACGGCTGTTTGGTTTTGGGGGTACTTTTAAAAATCCAAATCAGAGTGAAGACATTTGCAAAATTTTGGGGGTTTATCAGAACATTATTAATAAATATCCGAATACCCACTTTTGGTTTTGAGTTTCTTTGAGTTGAAGGCCGGCAGTCCTTTTTATTCTTTTTTAAAAGGGGTTTCCCCTGGTGGAAAATCTCAATTTCCTTCTAATGCCGCTACCGATTGGTTGGCCACGGGTCACGGCCCTCTCAGCAGTCGTTTTGTCTTCCTGGCATGGTCTTTAAAGACTCGCCAATGTTCCTACCGGCTAAAGTATAAGGGGCAACTTGTAAACCAGTTCCCCTTCCTCCTCAATAAGGCTTTCCCCCCCCGCTTTAACCATTGAAACCAGGGACCTAAACCCCCAAAAAAAACCCCCAACCAGTCCTCGTTTGACTTCTCCCACCATAAAAACAAGCCCGTGTCCAGCGATTACAGTAAAAGTCCTGATAGCCGGATTTCATAACGGAATTGAAGGGGATAGTTTTTCCCATAGTTTAAAACATTTCCACAGTGTCGAAAGAAAACGACCCAGGACAGAGTGGGTTGTCATAAATAAAAAACACTGACGCCGAACGCCTGTCCAAAATGGGAACAGGGATGGGGGGACCATAACGTCTCCAATGCGAGCAGCTACAGATCACAGACACGAAACATTTTTATTTCAGCTTAGGTTTACTTAAAATTTCCCCTTCACTACTGGGAGGCTTTTTTTGGGGGTTGTAGGAAATCCAAAATATGTGTTAAAGCCACAAGGAAAACCTTTGCACCTTTTTCAACTTTTAAGATCCCCTTTAGAGTTGTTAATGGAACTTTTTTTGGGATTTCACCACCCTCCATTTATTAGAAATTTGTTTAACGTATCGAAAACCCGGGCTTTAAAAGGCAGGGCACACAAATTTTAAGGGGTTTTTTACCTTTCGTTTGGTCTTGAGTTTTTTTGGAGTTCGACGAGGCTGGCAATCCGTTTTATTTTATTGGGGGGTTTTGGGGTCTAAACTCTTCAATGCCGTCCCTGATTGGGTTGACTTTCGACGGCCCTTCCAGCAGTTTTTTCCGTTTTCCCTTAGGGTTTTTAAATGCCCCCAAAATTTTCCCTTTAAAATTTAAATGGGAAACTTGCCAGTTCCCTTTTCCCCTCATTGGGTTCCCCCGTTTTTAACCTTTGGGAGAACCATGACCCCCCCAAAGAAACTCCCAAATCCCACGTCCTCGTTGACTTCTCCACCTATAAACAACGGAAGCCCTTTCCAGCTTGATTACAGTAAAATTTCGTTGCCGGACCGGCATAAGGGGAATTGAAGGGGAAAGTTTTTAAAGGGGTTAAAAGCATTTACATGTCGAAAGAAAACGACTAACGACACGAAACTTTTGTCATAAATAAAAAACACTGACGCCGCCCCTGTCCAAATGGGAACAGTGCGTAATGGGCCCAAAACGTCTCCAAGGTAAGCAAGATTTTACACGATACATTTTTATTTCCTAGTCTAGGTTTATAAATTTTTTCTACTATTTTAAGGTCTGATTTGTGGGCTGTAGGAAACCAAAAATTGTGTCAACAGCTCACAAGGATAACCCTTCCCCTTTTTTCGAATAATTTTAAGATACCCTTTAGACCTTGTTCCAGCCCCCAATTTGGGGATTCTACCCCCTCCACCCTATTAGAATTTGTTTAAGATGAAAAACCCCTTTTTGACATGAAAAGGCCCAGGGGGACACATAATGATTATGGGTTGTTTCCCGTTCTGTTTGGTCTTGAGTTTCGTGAGTTCGAGAGGCTCGGCAACCGTTTTATTTTTTTTTAAAAGGGTTCCCCTGGTGGAAAATTAATTCCTTCTAATGCCGCACCTGTTTGGGTTGCCAGCCACGGGTCGAGGGCCCCTTTAGCAGTCTTTTTCCGTTTTCCCTTGGCATGGTTTTAAATGATCCCAATTTTCCCCCGGAAGTTTTGGGGACGAAAATTTCCCTTTTGTTTTCCCCTCAAAAAGGCTTTACCACCGTTTTTTTAACCCTTTGGGAGAACCAGGGACCAAAACCCCCAAAGAAACTACCAACCCAGTCCTGTGATTTCTCCCATATAAAAACGGAAGCCCGTGTCCAGCTTGATTACAGTAAAATTTGATAGCTCAGACTTCGGCATAACGGAATTGAATGATATTTTTTCCCCATAGTTGGTTAAAAGCATTTCCACAGTGTCGAAAGAAAACGCCCAACGCCCGTAATGCTTTTGTCATAAATACAAAACACTGACCCCGCCCGTCCAAAATGGGAACAGTGCAATAGGGGCCCCAAAAGCTCCAAGTGTCGAGCACCCAAGATCACAGTACACGATACTTTTTTTACTAGCTCTAGGTTTATTTCAAATTCCCCCTCTATACTGGGTTGGGGTCTGATTTGGGGGGCTGAGGAACCAAAAAATGTGTCAACAGCTCACAAGGTAACCTTCGCACCTTTTTCGAAAAATTTTAAGATCCCCCTTTGCCCTTGTTCCAAGGGAACCTAATTTGGGATTTCACCACCCCCCAAATTCCTATTAGAATTTGTTTAACGTATCGATAAACCTTCTGGGACATGAAAGGCCAAACATAATGATTATAGGTTGTTTACCGTTCTTTTTGGTCTTGATTTTTTGGAGTTCGACGAGGCCGGCAATCCGTTTTTTTCTTTATTAAAGGTTCCCTGGTGGGAAAACCCAATTTTTCTAATGCCGCTACCTGATTGGTTCCCGCCACGTTGAGGGCCCCCTCTCAGCAGTCTTTTTCGTTTCCCCTTGGTTGTTTTTAAATGACCCCCAATGCCTACCGGTAAAGATAATGGGCAATTGTAAACCAGTTCCAGTTTTCCCCTCAATAAGGTTTTACCCCCCGTCTTTAACCTTTGGGAGAACCATGACCAAAACCCCCCAAAGAAACTACCAACCCACCCTCGTGACTTCTCCCACCATAAACAACGGAATGTCCAGCTTGATTACAGTAAAAGAAGTTTGGGACCGGGAAAACAATTGAATGGGAAGTTTTTCCATAGGGAAAAGCTTTTCCCACAGTGTCGAAAGAAAAGACTCAACGAAGAATGCGGTTTGTCATAAATAAAAAAACACTGACGCCGAACGCCTGTCCAAAATGGGAACAGTGGATTGGGGGCCCCATAATTTTCCCAACTTTCGAGCAGCTACTAGACACAGTAAAAGAAAATTTTTTTTATTTCAGTCTAGGTTTTTTTAAATTCTTTCTACTATGTTATTCGATTTGGGGGCTGGGGAAAACCAAAAAATATGTGTAAAAGCTCACAAGGAAACCCTCCAAATTTTTTTCAAAATTTTTAAGAACCCTTTTGGTTTGTTCCGGGAACCAAATTTGGGGGGATTCTCACCACTTTCCCACCCTATTAGCAATTTGTTTAACGATCGATAAACCTTTGCATAAAAAGCGTAGGGAACATAATGATTATAGGTTGTTTCCCGTTCTCTGCATTTTTTTTGGTTGTATATTCTAACCAAATTTCCCCCCAAAATGTTAAAATATGACTTAAAATTTTTTCCACGGGCCAACTTTTGTACAGGGAAAAAAAATGCGAGGAGTTTGCGGGGGCCCCCCTTTGTTTCGGAAAATTTGGAGGAGGCAGCAAAATTAATTGATTTACGCTGACTTTTTTTATTTTGGATTGGGTAGTATAAAGACAGTGACAACAGGATGCCAAAGTTTACCCCCACGTTTGTTCCCCGGTGATTAAAATGATACACCGATTACTACGTATATAACTACCATCTGACATATAAAAAATAGGGGCTGGTCGGGGAGTTTCAAACCAAAGCGAAGTTTTCAGACCTGTCCTAGCTTTTCCTCAAACGATGTAGTTTCCCTTACTGTCTCTGCTTTATATCGCTAATGTCATATCGAATATGTGTTTGTCTGAAACCAATGTTGAATGTAAAAATAAAAACCATTTAACTAAATACTTTGATTTCTCCAATGGACGACGTTTTGTAGAAAAGACTCGATTCGATAACGTTTGTCGGCGACTTTTGGGGCCCCTTTTGTATAAAAGGAACCTTCGTTCATCTCCCAAAGTCATCTTTTTAACGTACGTTTCCTGTATTGTCTTGTTTACGGATCGGTCCACGGGGGAACCCCCTTTAAAAACCTGTTAGTTTGACTGACCCCGACCAGAGCCAACTATAAAAACGCCTTCGGGGCCCGGTGAGAATTTGGGAACGACCCCCAAAACACCACGGGCCTCGCATTCCAGTATTTTAATAGACGAATTATTTTAAAATCCCCCAAAATGTAACTAAATCATATTATGCAACAAATTGTTTTAAAAATAAGGAATATCAATATTATAAATATTTTTTTACCAATAAAAAAACCCTAGATCGCGAATTGGAAAATTTAAAAAAGGGGGTGTTTTTTCAAACATCTGTAATTTCCCGATCCCTTTTTTTATCTAGGCTGGGGGAAAACCGACCAGTTGTCTCCGTTAGAGTTTCTGGCCCTGACTCGCCCCACTTTTAAACGCTTGTTTTCCATGACGAGAGGTCGAATACAGGATACCAAAAGCTTTGGTTACCCAAAAACCCGCCTCGGTACCAAAGAGTGGTTGATGATACGAACCCGGAGTTTAGCAACGATCATGGGAAAATCGGTTTGTTTGTTTTTGAAAATACCCCCATTTTTTTTTAAGGTCCGAAATCGCTCACCCCAGTGGCTTTTTGCATGTTTTTGGTAGAACAAAAAATACGCCCCCCTTTGAGAAAGTTTAAAATGCTTCGACAAACCGACCCTTTATCTGTTTTAAGATTTTTCGGTTTGCGTTAGCAAAATTATAAGGCCCCACCCAAAACTTTCCGTTTTTGATTTAACAACGCCCAGGTTTTATAACATGTATAAGTCATGATATGATATACCATCGTTGTGTTTTCGAAAGTCTCAGTCTATAGATCGGGTTAATCGTTTTTATACCGCCGTTAGGGTAGGGGCCCTTTAAAATTACGACACAGGTTTATGGGAGATGCCTTGCGCCCTTAATCAGTCCTTATTTCCCTTTAGCACTAACTTCCTGCTTTCGTAAACCCCCTACACCTCCATACGCCCTGGTCGACTCTCAACCACTTTTTAAAAAACGTACTTATTCGAGGGGCCACTTTTCCCCCTTTGGGGTTGGAATTTTTTTCTTCCGTCTCGGAGAGAAGAGGAGGCGCTGGTGTCTCTTGTATTTTCTGTAATATCAACAGTGGGGGCGAATGAAGACTTTGTCTGGGTTTTAAATTTTAAGTAGCGGTGTTGTCGCAAAAGTTAATGATGTTTACTTTTGGGGTAGGTGGTGGGGTTTGATAATAACTTAGAGACTTGTTTTGTACTGAGCATACGAATTAAAAGGGTGCAGCGTTTTCTGAACAGTCAGTTTATCATGGGAACAAACTTTTCTGACTTGTTGCATTTTGGGCATCCAAATCCCGCAGGTTATAGCTAAGGGATCAGGGTACGTATTGTTTTTTTGTCATAGACCAGCAAAGAGGATCGATCAAAAAATTTTCTTTTGGATGGTTAACCCACCAAGACGCCTTTACAGGTTTAATATATGACCAATAAAGCGCCCATGAAGCCGCCTTTTTGAAGGATTTTTTGCGCTTTTGCTGGGCAGCCCTTTTTGGGGGATTGCTCAGACTGTTTTATGGAGCACGGATTTCGGGATAAAAGGAAAATTTTTAAAACGTTGGCAAATTCCAAAGGTTGTACAGGTCTGGTTTTTTTATTTTAAAACCCTTCAAGCCTTTTGGGGTTGTCCACAAAAAATAAACATTTCCGGCTGTTTAAGTCTCGGGCCCTGTCTTTTTTCTTGGGGACGAAACAAAGGTCGGTCAGGAAAATATCGCCGCGCAACCTCAACTTCGGTGTTTTGGGGCGAAGAAAAATAAGGGGTGAAGATGAAAATTTTAAAAATTTGGGGCATACGATACCCGCCCAGGACATCGTTTCCGATTGAACGGCCGTCCCGCGGGTTAAAAAAAAAGAATGCGAATTTAGACTAATGGTTGTTGTTCTTTTTTTTTTTCCCAAATAAGGGACAATATAATAACCCAGGCGATGGATACCCCTTTGTAAATAATTTTTTATCATGTCTGTTTCAGACATGAGATGTCCAAAAAAACAACCGGCGTACCCCCGCCATTGTTCATGTCGGCAGTTCCGATAAATTGACACCTTCATATTTTGTAGACTGGGGTTATTCTCTGAAAACCAAAAATCTCCCTTGGATTAGGGACACCATGTTTGGTGGGTAAAATTGCGGAGAAAACGGTTTTGGTACGGTTGGGGGCGGAAAGGTAAATGGGTTTTCCCCAAGGGCCATAGGGGTTATGAACTTTATACCCCCAAAAACCAAATCAACCGGGTTTTTTTTACTTTTTAAACCACAAAATACAAAGTTTCATCTTTTAATTTTTATATTATATCCTATATATGTATATCACAATAACAAAATATGATTAGAATGGTTTTTTATTTTTTAAATGTTTAAAAAAATTAAGAAGATTTTTTTATTTTTGTTTTTTAAAAAAAAATTTTAAAAAATCGATTTTTCAAAATAAATTTATATATATAACATATATAATACCTATTCAAGTCCAAAACCAAAAAAAATTTTTCCCTTATATAAACCAATAGTTATCTTCCTTTTTATATATATAGTAGTTGTTTTTTTTTGTTTTTTTCCCCACCCGTACTTGATTTATATATTTCTTGGGGCCCATTTATCACTCAGTTACATACCCCCATTTTGATTTTTAATTTTGAGTTTTTCTTGATTATTCTTTAGTTCCCTTGATCACCAGTTACATACCCCCATTCCGATTGTTTAATTATGAGTTTTGTCTTTTATTATTATGACGTTCCTTCCTGACGATGGATTTATTAACATTTACTATCAACATGAGACGTCAAGAGAAATTCCAACGGATCTTTACGTATGTTTATTTATTTCATTGTATGATGGTAACTTTACGGACAACACAACAACCACGTCCGTCTATCTACGCTGTGTATCCGTCTCTCTCTATTTACTCACTGTTGCTATCCGTCACTACACAACACTACGTCGATTGGTTTTTACTATGTCAATGTCTCGTTTAGTGTTACCATTCTGCTTAGAGAGTGTCATTGGCTTGCAAACACTAAGTCTCTACTAATAAAATATCTACAAACTACAACTACTTGTCTGGTCCCCTAGCTGCCACCTGGGGCTGGGGCTGACTACATGCCTTCTACACCCCAGGCGACTCGCCGTTGTCCCAACGGCGAAATCCAGTCTGATGTGACAGGTATGTTCCATAAGGGCCATTAGTGTTGTCGGAGCTGAATGGGAACAGGTCACCACACATCGCCAAACGTGGCTCAACAACAACTAATCTACAACAGCCGGCCATGGTAGAAAAGAAAGAAAAATCCTGACTGGATCTCAGGAGGACTCAAGTTGAATGAGCTAAATGGGAACTAGTCACCACACGTTGTTGAACGTGACTCGTCAACTGGTCATGAATGACCATAGCCAACCTCAAAGTAAACCCTCTGTGCTCTTGTGCTGAAACACATTATTAATGAAAAACCATTCAGCAGTACATATGGGATAAGTAGAATGTAGGCGAAATCCGACAGCATATCATCGCCCCAAGCAGTGGCAACAGACTGGTGAGGTGACTGTACATCGACATCCTATCCTCACATGTCGTAGGATGAGCGAGGGCCGTCTCACACTAACTGTCATGTCACTATGTCACTCTTGCTTGTCAGAGTCTTGTCTTGCAATATGAAACTAAAAAAAAAACAAGTTACAAACTGAACATGTTATGAAAAACATTATATACTGTTTAAATTATAAACAGTATATGACCTCCCTGAGGTAAAATTAACAAACCCCCAATCCCCAGGGAATGAACGATATCCCAAAAAAATCTACATTGAACTACTATTCGTCGTAGAAAGCAATGAAATTCACGATTATGACATTCTCAAAGTTAATGTCCAAATCACCAACATTATTTGACCTCCATGAGGTAATATTAACCAACCCCAATCCCAGGGAATGAACGAACTTCCAGTATTCAAATCTGCTCCAACATCTCTCAGAGCCCCGAGTTATCGAAGTCCATAAAATTTTCCACCATAGTTTGAGCCCACGTCTCCCAGACGCAAGTCGTCTCCCAGACGCAAGTCCACACACAAAAAATTACCTTAATTAATCTATTAAAACCTCCAACATTTGGATCAACATCATATAACCTTCATGAGACATTTAACATCCACCCCACAACCCGAAAGGAATAAATTGACATCCCAAATACATTAAATATCATCAATTTAACATAATGTAGCTTCAATGAGGTATTAAAAATCCACCAACAATCTCAAGTGGAATCAAGCAATATCCAATATTTCTCAAATTTGGTTCAATAATATATATAACGTCAATGAGGTATTCATTATCCACCCCAAAATCCCGAACAGCCTCAACCAATATCCAATATTCGAATCCAATTTATATAATCACCATTAACGGAACATTACTAGCCATCCAAAAACCCACAAGGAACCAAGCGAATTCCCAAATGATTTACCTATCTGGCTCAACATCAGATAACCTCAATAAATAAGGTAGTATAATACGTCCTTTATACACCAAGGACCCGACCAAAAACCCAGATATTTTCTGTATCTGGCTTCAACATTAATCTCGACAGATCCATTACGATCCATCTTTCAGTTCCCCAAGACCCCAGTAAAACCCCAGGCCTGTTGAGTATACAATTCGGGCTCCATGTGGTGTTGTACAAATCGCATAAATCGTGGTTGTCCTCGTCCTGATCGAATGCCTTTCCCACGAGACCATCCCTGGGAGCACTGCTAATGATATCACGTGTACCATCCCAGATGAATACCTGAAGGATGTTGTCAAGGAATAAATAGACCCTAGCATTAAATAAAGCAACCCATGACTAAACCCTAGCCGTAAATGAAAGAATCAACTCTTTCAAACAATGCTGATGGCAACACAGGGCATCAGGCGAGAAATGATATAAGGAACCAATCACCACAGTATTCCATCGCACAAACTTGGTCGTGGAATGTACACAATGCTTTCTAGAGAACATCACATTGTCCATCAAAAAGTAATTTCGATCAAGATGCACACACTTTTGCACATCAGAACCAATGCGCACTGGGTCTGATGTTGGCCAGATATGAAAATCAATTTTAGCGTTGCAGTTCATATTTTGCTTGTATTCTGAACCCAGAGATTGAACCTCTGACCCATACATTCGCAAACTTGTCTGTGGAGATGTACATTTATTATTTTCACCACCAATATCCACTGGGAGACTATTACTCTTAGTATGTTCGTAGGCACACTCGCTGGATCCTGGAATTATTATATCTCCTTTGTCGCGCTCATTCTCAGTGACCTCAGTTACTCGTGTTGTCGTTGAAGTGTCACTTGGACAAGACCCTGTTAGTCGACTCGATATTTGTACAGTCGAATCCCGAACCTGCTCATGATTTGAATTAACCTCAAGGTCGCCTCTAAAGATGGACTTAGGCCACCTTTCTTTTCTCCTCACTCTTCCATACTGACTGCTACGGCAGCTACTTGTGTTTAAACATACGCCCCTTACTATCTGGGCCATTCAATGAGTGTTTACATTTTTGGAATTCATGCAACTTATTATACTTCTTCGCTGATTGACTTTTGCTGTAGCATTGTTCGTTTTCCTAAACCCTGTTTTAGTAAACTGAGAACGCACACGAGGTGCTTTCGTGTCCTCCGACTCTACTCTTCGTGTCCCATGTGGTTGAAGGAGACAATTTTCCTCATGTTTCAAGTCCGACTGGTTAAACCCTACAGAATAATGCTGTTGGTTGTCGTGGAGGGACTTTTCAAATGACGGCGATTGACTATTTTGTTCTACCTTCTGTTCCCCCTCCGAGCTACCAACAGCTACTTGCTTCATGGCAGAATCGACGTTATCAGGGTCTCCAGTCACTGGTAGACAGGGAACTTCCTGTCCGACCTCCTGACTTTCACTTGTCTCACAAACTAATGACTGATGGTTCTGGTTTTACAGGTTCCGGCAATTTTCTTCAGCCACACAGGGAGAATCTAGTAAGAAATTTGGCTCACCTAACCCCTCGACGACGGAAACCAATGTGTGCTCTTTCTGAGAAATGTCCTCCCGTACCCCGGGAAAATTTTGCAAGATATCTGACTCCGCTACTGACCCATGGACAACGGACACGACATCTTGTCTCCCCCGAGAATAGTATTCAGCCAAAAAGGGGAAAATCAATTAAGAAATTAGGTATGATATCAGAGCCATCAACGATTGACATCATCTCATCTTCGCTCTGCCTTTCCTGGCAGTTGTTCTCTAAACTTTGCTGGGAATTCAGTACTTCATTCAATTCACGATGGGCCAACACATCTAAACCTTGCTGGGAATTTTGTACCTCATTGATCTCACGATGGGCCAACACATCATAACCCGGATTATCGTGGACAGGGACGGATATGAAGAAAATGTGGCTGCTCACACGTTTCACGATAGACGGATTCATCCGTGTAACTCGACCGTCCTTGGCACTTGCTCTCTGAATTTTCCAAGAAAAATTGCTCTGTACCCAACACATAAACAATGAAATCAAAGGTATCAGGGGTCTGGATGTTATGTTTCACCTCCCCAGGCACCCATGGTCGTGCGTGCCATCCTTTGTTTTGGCTGAGGAGAGAAGAACATTTAAAATTTGCACCCAAATCAGCTCTCGTATCGCATCCCACGTAACCCCGTGGTCGAACCGACAAAAATCGTTCCGCCCCAAACCAGGTGTGGTGAGGGGGATCTGGCAGGAATCGGCATCGTGGCCCAGAATGACGTTCTGTTACATTGGACTCCAGGTCGCACAAGCGACGCCGTAGAAATCGCATCTGAGAAACTGTATCGGCCCCTGTTGCAGGGACAGGATGGCGCTCCCAACGTAGGGCAGCATCGCGGCATTGCAGGAATGTGGTGGTTGGGGCACCCGCTACTTTGTTCATCAACATATTGGGACACAACCTGTCACTCAGGGACGCAATGAAATGGTCTCGCAAAACCTGGGCCCCCATGATAGTGGATTGTTCCCTGGCCTGGGCCGCCGTGAGCGTATGGAACAACTGGGCGAGACGATGTGAGTAGTCACGGCAGGACTCCCCAACGTTCTGAGCTGATCTGAAAAATGCGGCCATCAAGTCATGGGATGACCGTTTGTCCCCGTATTCCTCCATGAGACCCGCCAATAATTGCTCTGGGTCTTGAGCCGATAACATCTGAATTTGAAGCTCACAGCGGATATCTTCAAATACATTATCAAACATGGAGTCTATCATGTCCAGCCTGTAAGACCTCCAATATCTCCTGATGTCCCTGGCGAACTCATTAATAGATGGTCCATCCGGAATACCAAACATCCGCACTGAAATAACGGGCGGACGTGGAAGATTCCGGTAATCCTGATGCCAAGAGCCCGAAATCGCAGGACCTGTATTACCAACCTGTATCGGAGGATCCAACAAGACACCCGCAGGAATGACTGGACCCTGCGGTGCAACCTCCATCGTGGTGTCCTCACAGCTCCTCCCTCCTGGTGCTCCTATGAGCCATCATAAATATTCTGTAGTTGCGATTAGAAAATATAGCTCGCAAAAATGGCGCACCAGTGTATATAATAGATACAAAATGGAATACCTGAAAAAATGCTTAGTCCCCAAGCTGGAATAGATGCATATAAATTAAGCAGTCTGAAAACAACTGATCCAGAACATAGTCATGCAAATAATGTGCAGTGAATGTATGTATATATATAGAAAAAATACTCACTCTAATCACATGTAATCATTTACATAGCATGTAAAGAAATATAAACACAGCACACAGTGTCGAGAGTCATCATCTCAGCAAAGCTGCTCGCTGAGTCTCCAACTGCATTGAGGGACTGTGTAAACAAGCACCATCAGGCAACCCATCACTGAGCCAGTGAAATGGAGTGTCCAAAGGAAGTTGGCATCAAAATATTATCAAAATCAGTTCAGATCGTAACTGAAGAAGAACAAGTGTCATGTCCTGATAAGATTGATGGAAGGATGAGACGACTTGAGAACGAAGATCAGATTGTCAGTAATAAAGAGATCAATAAAGGTCGTTGTACGCTGGGCTCTATAGGTGAATTGAAGAAGTTACATAGTGATTATAAACTATCTGACCGGGAAGTCCACACGGTCGTCCAGATATAACGAAGATCTCAATATGATTGATTGAAGAAGTTACATAGTGATTATAAACTATCCGAACCGGGGGAAGTCACACCGGTCGTTCGGCCAGAATGAAGGTCTAAGAGAGGTTCCTATACGGTGAATTGAAGAAGGAAAGTACTGGGAACCAGAGAAACATCAAAAACGTAATGTGTACTCACATAATTCTGGTCCACCTGGACTGATGTTGTTTTACTCTGCACCAATTATTGTAGTCGAGGGGTGTTTTTTAGAATTGCTACTTTAGTACGGGTGGGAGTTTTCTTTAGATTGAAACCTTAGTTGGTTTTACTTTCCTTTGTAATTAAACTCCTATTTTTTTTACAGTAGTGGTTTCATTTTTATTATAGTAGTTGTTGTTATTATTAGTTATATGTTCCCATACTCCGTACTTTGATTATATATATTTCTCTGTGGTCCCATTGATCACTCAGTTACATACCTCCATTCTTGATTATTTAATTATGAGTTTCCTCTTTGATTATTCTTGACGTTCCATTGATCACTCAGTTACATACCTCCATTCCTGATTGTTTAATTATGAGTTTTGTCTTTGATTATGACGTTCCTTCCTTATAACGGTGTTAGTACGACTATGGTATTTACTATAACATTTACTAGTCAACATGAGACGTCAAGCAGACACAATTCCAACGTGATCTTTGCATCGTATGTTTATTTATTTCATTGTATGATGGTAACTTTACGGACAACACAACCACGTCCGTCTATCTGCATGTATCCGTCTCTCTCTATTTACTCACTGTTGCTATCCGTCACTACACAACACTACGTCGATTGGTTTTTTTTACTACGTCAATGTCTCGTTTGGGTATTACCATTCTGTAAAGTGTCATTGGCTTGCAAACACTAAATCTCTACTAATAAAATATCTACAAACTACAACTACTTGTCTGGTCCCCTAGCTGCCACCTGGGGCTGACTTACTGTCTACAGTATAGGCTAGTTTTGGAGATAAGTAAGCTGGAAAATGGAATAGTGACCATTTTATGGAACGGAATTCTAAAACGCTTGCAAGCGTCTAGCGCTTCATTACAGTCACCTGATCTGAACCTTAACAAAGGATATGCCCTTTATGAATCGTTACACGGGTACGTTTGCCAAAGTGGTTACCAGGCCCAAATTAGGGATGTAAAAGAATAAAACCCACTGTCACCTGCCATGCATGTCGTGAGGCGACTGAGGAGGTTGATCGTGGGGTTGGCTACCCACCCGTAAAAACACCAGATAGCTACAGAAACCACAACCAAGAAAATTCAAAGCTCGCCACCCGAGGAAGAGGAACCCCAAGTAGAGGACTCATGAAGCGACCCGGTGAAATTCGAAAGAAATCGGGCTGCCGACTCACCTTCTTTCAACCCGGAAGATCTCCAGGATTGGAACATGGAATGTCCGCACGATGTTCGAAACTGGGAAGACAGCACAGGTGGCACAGGAAATGAGGACATATGGACTGGCCATCCTGGACTGAGCGAAACCAGATGGACAAAGGCAGGACACACTAGACTTACAACGGGAATCATTACTGTACCCCGGAAGAGAGAGGAAGACGTACCACACATGGAGGGAGTAGCATTGATGTTGGCCAAACAAGCACAAAAGACATTAATTGAATGGGAGCCAGTTATGACCAAGAATGATCGGGCAACTTTCAAAACCTCTATGCAAAAATTAAACTGAACATAGTCAATGCTACGCCCCAACAAATGACAGCAAAGAACAAAAAAAAGAAGAGTTTTACAATAATTACGGGGTGTATTAGGCAGAATTTAAAGTAAGGATCTTACTATTTTGCTAGGAGATTTAATGCAAAGATAGGCAGAGACAACTGGGGCTTCGAGGAAACCATGGGCAAACACGGACTAGGGGAAAATAAATGAAAATGGAGAGATGTTTGTGGATCTTTGCGCAGCAAACCAGTTAGTTATAGGAGGTAGCCTTTTTCAGCACAAAAGAATCCACACAGCTACATGGATATCACCAGACCACAGGACAGAAAACCAAATCGACCACATCTGCATAACAGGGAAGTTCAGAAGGTCACTGTACGACGTAAAAGTATATAGAGGAGCAGATGTGGCCTCTGATCACCACCTTGTTATAGCATAGGTGCGAATGAAACTCAAGAGATTCAGGGACGACCACGCATAGTAACAGGGTGAGATACAATGTGGGACATTTGAAGGAGCAGAAGGGAAAGAATATATTTAGTGTCACGATTTCCAACAAATTCGAGGCCCTAGAAGTTGATGAAGTAAGTATTGAAGACCACTGGCATAAAGTTAAAGAAGCCTGGACTAGCACGTGTGAAACTACCCTTGGCGAAAAGATATGCCACCACAAGGAATGGCTATCAGAGTCAACGTTAGATAAGATAACAGAGAAAAAGAGGCAGACAGGCTGACCTCTGTAATAGCAGAACAAGATCAGCAGAGGCCGCAGCACAAGAAAAATACACAAAAGCCAACAGGGAGGTGAAGAGAAGTATAAAAGCAGATAAAAGAAAGTATATAGATGACCTGGCAAGAGAAGCAGAAGAGGCAGCAGCTAAGGGTAACCTGAAGATTTATACGATAACACAAGAAATTGACAGGAAATACCAACAAATAAATAAACCAATTAAGGACAAGGCTGGAAGATTACTCGGCAATGCTCAAGAACAGATGCAGAGGTGGGCAGAACAATTCAAAGACCTTTTAAATGGCCAGTTCCCTAGGCCACGGACATAGATCCAGCTGCAAAAGATCAACAATCGACTGTAGAACCAATCAAACGGAAATAAAGAAGGCCATTCTCCAACTACGAAATGGTAAAGCTACAGGCCCAGATGGTATGCCTGCAGAGGCCATAAAAGCAAATGCTGACATCTCAACAGACATGCTACATGGCTGTTAGGAAAAATTTGAGAGAAGGAAGAAATACCAAAAGACTGGAGAGGGGTATATGGTCCTAAAAGGTGATCTCAAGAATGCTCGAACTATAGAGGAATAATGCTCCTGTCTGTACCAGGCAAAATACTAAGTCGAAACATCCCAGAGACTCAAGGAAACTACAGATGCAGTACTAAGGGGAGAACAAGCAGATTTAGGCAAAACAGATCCTGCACAGATCAAATATCGACGCTACGTATCATAGTGGAGCAGAGCATCAAGTGGAACTCATCCCTCTACATAAACTTTGTGGACTATGAAAAGGCATTCGATAGCCTAGACAGGAAACACTCTGAAACTTCACGACACTATGGCGTCCCAGAAGCTAACCAATTTAATAAAGAAAATGTATGAGGGGACTACAGCTAGAAATACTGCATGAAGGAAAACTGACAGAGGCCTTCGAAATAAAGACTGGTGTGCGACAGGAGCTGCCTTTATCGCCCTTCCTTTTCCTGCTGGCTATTGACTGGATAATGAGATCAACAACTGCCAGGAGAAGAAATGGAATACAATGGACCATGATGAGTCAATTGGAGGATCTGGATTTTGCAGATGCTCTAGCACTCCTCTCTCACAACCATCAGCAGATGCAAGAAAAAATAACAAAACTAGAAACAGGGCTCACAGCAACTAGGCCTGACTATTCATGGGGAAAAACAAAGATCATGAGATTAAATGCTGGTTCAGAGACCCAATCTTATTGAGAGGATCACCACTAAAGAGGTGGACACATTTACATATCTGGAAGTGTCGTCAACATTCAAGGTGGCACAGATGAAGATGTTAAGGTTAGAATACAAAAGGCAAGATCAGCATTTACCATTCTGAAGAACATATGGAGTTCAAGAATGATTAGGAATAATGATATTGCATTTAATGGCAGAGTAATTCATTACTAAGATAATGATATTTAACTCAAATGTCAAGTCTGTCCTTCTGTATGGAGCAGAGACATGGAGAACAACTAAGGTGAACACCAAAAAGTTGCAGACATTCATCAATAGATGCCTACGCAGGATACTCCATCTGAGATGGTACGACAGGACCACAAACAGAGAACTGTGGGATAGGGCAGGACAACGGCAGGTGGAACAAGAGATAATGAGCAGAAGGTGGAGATGGATAGGACACACTGAGGAAACCCCCTGACAGCATCGTGAGACAGGCTCTCAGATGGAACCCCCAGGGCAATAACAGTAAGGGAAGACCCAGAAACACATGGAGACGGGAGTTAGAGATGGAATGCAAGAGGACGGGGAGAGAGTGGCGAGATCTGGAAAGGATGACCTTGGATAGGCGGGCTTGGAAGGCCTTGGTTGCGGACCTATGCTTCCCTAGGGGCGAAGGGTGAAGAAGAAGACACGGGTACGTTCAAGCAATGCGGCCTACATTTTGAGATATTGAGGCCAATGCCAAAATCCTGACTGACTGTCAAGAATATCAGCAACAAACTCAAGACGAGCAAGCGAAATACTAAGTACGACGATTTCAGCGGCTCTACTACGCTCGATGAAGTTGTAGAAAATCAAACACGTAAACAAAAATTTGAAAGTCAGGTGTTTATTGCCATAATTGATAATGTCTGCCTTAGCTAAACGCATGGGGGCGTCCCATAGAGTGACTGGTGTATTTGGAATACTTTGGCAGTTAAAATCTCTTACAGCAGAAGAGATATTAAAAAGAACTCCAAATATTGTCAGTTCTTACCAAGAGGATTTGGAAGAAAATCTAGGCGACGAACTGGTGCAGTTCGCTGAACTCTTAAACTAATGTAGCTGCTACTAATAGCAACGAAAAGCGCGAATAAAAGTGAGTTAAGAACATGATGGGACAAGATCGTCTAAGTAACCTCACCTTAATGAACATTGAATGTAATTTATTTAGAGAAATTGATTTCTCTAGTGTTATCTCTAAATTTGCTCACATTAAATCGAGACAAGTTTGTTTGTAAAAGTTGTATTTTATTATTTATTATCATACAAAACATAGGGCACCGTGATAAAATTTGCTACAGGCCCTGCGCTGGCTTAATCCGGCACTGTACTTCAGTGTGAGGTAAAAGTCTCACATGGTCTGCATTTTGTTCTACACAAAATAGCTTGAGGAGACGCTAACATTTGGCATTATCTTTAATATTTTCTTTAATAGCTTTAATATTTAGCTTTACGAATTTTCAATTCAAATGTTGTATCAATCCTAACATACGCCAGCGAGAGTTGGAAAATGACTAAAGATATAGAAAGCAAGTTGAATACATTTGAAAATAGATGTCTGCGAAAATAATGAATATAAAATGGAACGAATTCAGGAGAAATGCAATCAGAGAAATGCCTGGTGAACCACTAGTGACAACTGTTATAAAAAAGAGAAGATGGAGAAATGATCAACGAATATCAAAGCAGGCATTGAAGTGGGATGCAAAGGGTTCAAGAGAGGACGACCTAATGAGACCCTGAAACGAACTTTGCTGAGGGAGGCCAGAAATATCGGTCTCAGTTCCATGGAGGAGATTGAGAGAATTGCCCAGGATAGAGCGGTATCAAGAAATTACTTGCAGGCTCTATGTAATGTATAACAGTACAGAGGAAATTATTATTATTATTATTATTAGGAAAGTGCAAGCCCATTCTTTAGATATAATTATTACATTGACTTAGAATTACAGCTATCAATACTGCATTCCATAAAGAATAAAATGTCTCTATTACCATCAATTACATCCTCTTCATTGCTATCACAAGTTATAATTTGATCTAGCAATACTCAAGATTGCACTGTATAATCTCATTTTGGTCTTCATTGCAAGGTTGGCAAATGTCAGACACATTACCGTTTAAAAAAAAATATATAACTCGATTTTAGCAAAATAACACATGCTTTCCCGCTTTCAAATCTTTGTTAATTAACAGGAGGTAGAAATGTACTTAGATATAAGTACTTTCCGTTTCCTGAAGATTTTTAAACTTCAGTAACGTGGTTGTGAAGCAACATTCGTTTTTGTCAACAGACATCCAAAAGCCGATATATCGGTTTTGCAACAACATGAACATTAGTTAAACTCTGGAGACAGAGCAAAGAGCCAGGTCACTCCTAATGCTACAAGAGCTCTTCTTCTTCTGCGATCAACTTTGCTTGCGACTACTCCGGTATGTGTCATAAACAGGGCGGTGCACTTGAGGTCTTCACCGGTTCCCCATAGTTTGTCTTGTAAGGTTGTTTCTGTTGGCCATATCTCTAATCTCTCACTACTCAGACTAGGGCAGTCTTGCAGGATGTGCTCTGGGGACTGCTTAGGTGCTTCACAGGTGCAGGCTGCTGAGTCCCCGAGTCCCATTCTGTGCAGGTGTGCTCTGAGACTGCAATGTCCCGTTCTAAGTCTGAAGACTGTGGTCTGTGCTTTTCTGTTTAGTGTATTTATACTGTCGTGCTCTGGGTTGTATCCTCCATTTGTTTTCTCCAGATCATTTTCCTGCATTGTTTCGAGAGTCTTTG
>JADZMA010001206.1:0-23660 GCA_020796225.1 Arion vulgaris
AAAATTAATCAGTGGATACCTCACACTGAAGCTAAAGGAATGATAGTAAAGACTGGCAAGGGAGAAGAGATTTCTCAAGATGAAAACCTGGTCAGCTAGGAAGAAGCAACAACCATCGCCAGAGGCACTACACAAAGGGAAAAATAACATACAAAATACGAACTACCAAAGAGACCACATTCTCATACTTCGCCTCCGAGAGGTCACAACAGAATGAGAGTTAAAACGTAAAAACAAGTACTATAGTTTTACAAATACAGAAACAGTGACGATAAACAGCAACGTTTCGACCAAAGGCCTTTATCAAGCAAACAATACACTAAGAATGACGAATTATGAGGAACACTACAAATGGACGATTACATGTGGAAACATAAACCTATCTAATGAAAATTGAATAAAAACAGACAACGAAATGAGTGCAACACAAAACCGGAAGTGGAAAAGAAAAGAAACAATAAACACTATAGTGGATAAATGACACATATATGAAGCACATACACATATAGATAACAAGGCACGAGATAAGACAGTACTAAGAAGCATAGGAATGTAATACGTTGAGTCAAGAGGTCGCAAAGTGCCATGAGATAAATAAAACAGTTCTCAGGGCGAATCGACTGCGATCATCGGAGGAACATGATCGGATGGCTGTGACCTGGACATCGTCAGCTCCTGAATGGCCAGTATCATTAAAATGAGTGACTACAGGAGTCAGAGAGCATTGGCGAATATCGCGTAAGTGTTGGGCGAATCGGTCACTGAGCCTCTTACCGGTTTCACAAATATAGACCTTGTTGCATCGTTTGCAGGTGATGGCATAGATGATATTGCAGGACTCACACGTGAAACTGTCTTGAATGGCATACGTAGCTTTGGAAAAGAGACAGTGGGGGTCTGTATTACATATGCACATGTATTATAGCGCCAGCAGCCCTGGATGGTGCCACAGTGACTCTGGATATGGACTTGAGGCGACTGTGTACAAATCTTGAGGCTTCTGTCCCGTCTGTACGCCACCAAAGGATAGTGTTGGAAGACTGAACGTGTCTTAGGATCAGACTGAAGAATAGGGAGATGATGGAATAAGACATTTTTCACCAGGGAACTATGAGGGTGGAAAGTTAAGATAAGTTTAACCCTGTCAGAATTGGGGTTCTATGTATGGAAAAGGGCCTCCTGGCGAGCAATTAGCTGAACCCGATGCATGGCAGATGTAAGCACATTCTCAGGGTATAGGCGCTGGAGGAAGAAATCAAGCATCTCGTGAGCTCTATTAAAAATCGTCGTCACTCGCTACAGAGGCGACGAAAGGCATAAGTTGAGAGAAAGGTAAAGAGTCCGACAGGCCTGGGGATGGGAAGAAGTATACAGAAGAAAGCTATGATATCAGTAAGCCTGTAGTATACTGATGTAGTGATAGTGGATAGGCTGATGGTGATAGTGATGTCAGAAAATTGACACAAGAGGTAGAGATGTGAGAGGTGAACCGAATAGCAGGATTGAAGACATTGATGAAGGTTATGAAGCGTGACAAATCGGCTTCAGGCATATCGGCAATTCCAATACAATCATCGATGTATCTATGATACACGGACGGAAGAAAGCCATCATAGGTGTTCCATACTAAGTGTTCAAGATGACCCATGAATAGACAAGCATAGCTGTGTCCCATTTTAGTACCCATGGCGACCCCACTAATCTGTTCGAAGAACTTGTCATTGAACTGAAAGGAGTTGAGAGTGAGAACTAGTTCTGCAAGACGAAGGAGAGTCGAGGTGGAGACAAGAGGTTAGGTTCTCCTGTCGAAAAAAAACTGGAGAGCTTGAAGTCCGCCGTCAGAATGAGGTATAGAGGTATACAGTGAACATAAATCAAGGAGGAAGAGACGATAAGTCCTGCCAGGCAACAACAATAGATGAAAAAACAGACAAAGTTGTGTTAGTATCTTTCAAGAATGAAGGTATTGGTGACTATAGGATTGAAGATACTGTCAGAATTCGAGATACGTTCCGTAGGACAGAACAAGCAGAAACAATAGGCCTACCAGGATTGTGGAGTTTATGAATTTTGAGGAGCATATAGAATGCGGGTTTGCCCAAACAACTGTCGATGACACATAGTGATGATGCGCCGGTAGGAAGGTCTTTAGAGGCAATGAGGTTCTTGATAACTGTACGGACCTTACTAGTGTTAGATAGTGTGGCATCAGAAGGAATATTTTTGTAGAATAGGGTGTTAAGTAGTTGGTTGTGGCCTTCTTGAATGTATAGTTCTTTACTCCATACAACTTTGCTTCTTTATCAGCGGGTTTGATAACAATGTCATCCGTCGACGGAGGTGTGATAGAGCACGAAACTCGGACGGTGACATGTTAGAACGCCCTAGGCGTTTAGGGTGGAGAAGTCAATGTCATATGAAGTATTCTTGATGTAGAGATCAAGAGCGTTAGAGACACCAGGTTTAGGAGTCCAATCATGTTTGCGAGTGGAATACTTGGAGAACATACTCAGGCCGTGATGTTCTAGAGGTCCTCCTGGCTATGAAAATGGAATTTGAGTCACAAGACCCGGTGAAACTGTTCACATCTGAAAGTAGAGTAGTGGTCAATGGAGGGCGGAGAGGAACAAACTGAGACCTTACTTAAAACACATCTCTCACTGTCAGATAAGAGAAGGTCTGGAGGGATACAGACAACCTGGGTGGGAGGAGAAGATTGTGGTGGACAATTGAGAGGAGTGGTAGAAGGTACAGGGCGAAGAAGGTCAAGTTTTCGTTTTTGATGCATGCAAATAAATTCATGCAGTTGTCTGTTGAGAACGTGGATGGTGAAACGAATAAGGGAGTAAAGGAGCATATTGGTAGAAGTGAGACTTTGTAGACGTTGTTGAAGTAGGGACTGGGGAATCAAGTAAGATAGGTGAGGTTGGCGCGATACAACGCATGCGTTTAGTGCACATTTGGTTTCTAACTAAGTAACCTACGCTGCTCCCTGGGGTATATGAGCCTGCAGAGGGTGAAAGTTGGAAGCAAAGCCTTTGGGAATAACCTTAAGACCTTATGACATGTGAAGAAAAATTACGATGAGGCAGAAACGAATTTTGTTTAAAGTAACCATAGCATAACTAATGGCAGTCAGACGCAAATCAGTCGGCAGGAGGCTGAAGGAAACCGAGATATAAGATCGAAGAAAATTCAACAAGTGTTGTAGGGAAGGCATAGTAATAGAAATACAAACAAAAGAACATATATTATATGCTAAAAGGGAGAACGGAGAAATGCACCTATACAACAAATATAACTATAAATCTTACCTATTACGTGACGACGAATAGTTGCAGCAATAGGGCGACGATTATCGAAAAAGGGTGGAGACTGCAGTAAAACTTGGAAAAATAGTTAAACACGTAAAAACAAAGTACTATAGTTTTACAAAATACAGAAACAGTGATGATAAACAGCAACGTTTCGACCAAAGGCCTTTATCAAGCAAACAATACACTAAGAATGACGAATTATGAGGAACACTACAAATGGACGATTACATGTGGAAACATAACCTATCTAATGAAAATCTGGGAATAAAAACGAACAACGAAATGAGTGCAACACAAACCGGAAGTGGAAAGAAGAGAAACAATAAACAATATAGTGGATAAATGACACATATATGAAGCAAACACACATATAGATAACAAGGCACGAGATAAGACGGTACTAAGAAGCATAGGAATGTAATGCGTTCAGTCCAAGAGGTCGCAAAGTGCCATAGAATGCAATAAAACGGTTCTCCAGGGCGAATCGACTGCGATCATCGGAGGAACATGATCGGATGGCTGCGACCTGGACATCGTCAACTCCTGAATGGCCAGTATCATTGAAATGAGTGGCCACAGGAGTCAACAAGAATGAGCAGAACTTATTCAAGATAGCACAAATGACTTGTCCCCTGTGGACTGGCGAATATGACGACTGATCACGTCCTAGAACTGTCCCAGTATGCAGACATGAGAAGTAAGAGGTGGTATAGACCAGCGTCCAAGAAAATGTATGAGCTTGCTGCTAGGATCTTCCTTAGAAATCCGAAATCCAAGTCTAGTCAGAGTGCAGAAGAAGAACAACAACAAAATGTACAAATAACAGAATTATTACTGGAGGAAGAGTTGATGGAATTGTCAACACATGAAGAGTTGAAATGGAAAATTGAATAATGGATATCAAGAATTGTGACTGCATAGTCTGATTCCAATATTATATCTACCATAATGGAGTTGCAGAAAGAGTGATTTATTGTATTCATCACACTATTTAGCTGAAAGAGGAATTATCATGGTCACCAGACTATTCAAACAGAAACGAAACAGATTGTCAATAGAGAAATGCAGGCAATTTAAGATTATTGATGACAAAAATGGCTCCAAACATCGAAAAATTAGTTTCATCACATCTAGCTCAGTTCTAATTAATACATTATAATGTACATTTTTTCAATGATACTGTGAGCAATACACCAATATTGGTATTATCTTCTAATAAAATAACCGAAAAATGTATCCTTGTTTTTCAATTTATAGTATGTACAAAATAGTTTGCAAGGAGGGCGCTTGTCAGATAATTCACTGAAAGGGGCGCTCATTCAAAAGGTTGGAACCTGGTCTAACCATGCCCAGGTGCAAAATGAGTTAGGCAGATCTACCAAGTCGCATGGAGAACCAAGAAACACAAAGATTGACAACACAATAATACTATCATTGGAAAAACAAAGGCAGCAAAGTTGTAATAACTAGGGGAATATCACTACTAAGTCACATAGAAAAAATGTATGCTAGGATAATTGAAACGAGACTAAGATCAACAATTAAAGAATAACTCTCAGAAGCACAGATGGATTTCAGACGAAATGAAAGCTGCACATATGCAATATTCACATTAAGACAACTGACAGAAAGCGCAATCAAACTACAATACCTGTAGTGTGGCATCCATAGGTCAGAAAAAGACCGACATAGTCGATAGAAACAAACTATGGGATTGCCTAAGAAAATATGGAATGAGCAAACATCGCATCAAGGTCTGCAAGAGCTTATACATTTCAAGTAAAAGTTACATAAGAACAAAAGCAGAAACATCAAAACATTCATGAATAAATTCAGGATAAGACAGGGATGTGTCTCTCTCACTGCTGTTTATAACATACATGGACAATATAAGTAGAGAAGGAGGAATAAGAAATAATAATTTTCAAAATTTTAATTTACAGACGACCAAGTATGCTTTCAGAAAATGAAGAATCTCTCAGAACCATTCAAGCTTAGTTAACATCAAGTGGGAGGAGTAGAACAACAAATAAATATAATAAAGACATAGACAATAGTAAATTAAACAACAAAAACCTTAAAAAGCTAACCAGGTACTTGGATGATGTTGTCATAAAGAGATACCGCTAAAACTAAAGCAAATCTATATGAAAGATTTTCCAGATCAACACTATGTTACCAGTGTCAAAGATGGCAATATCAGCATCTAATGGGCAGATCATAACAACATAGATGAGGTGTCTTAGAAAGCTGCGGTGTGACAATAAGATACAAAATTAGAAATGAAGAAATCAGAAGACTGGATGTGAAATCAGTCATGTAATTCTTAAAGAACAACAGATTAAATGGTTTGGACACCTGACAAGAATACCTGGTATCTCCCTAACAAGAGAGCCACACAGAAAAAGTATAACGAGTACAAAGCAAGAGAAGACCGTGAACAATGGGTGACAGTTTGTGCCTTAAAACAAGCATACACAGATCCACAACGCCCCACCCCATCCCAACACTGATATACAGAAGTAACTGGTGGAAGAGTTGAAAAGACACAATGCATGTGATAACGTATCCATAGAGATTGCTTAAATTCAACAATGCACTGCTACTTATAGCTGCTCTATAAATAGTATCTAGTAAGTATTGCTCTGAATACTTAACATAATAATTACTTAATATGTATTGTCTTTCTGGACAGATATAGGTGTGCGCCGCACACTCAGTACGCATGGGTATTACTCCATTCAAGATCCTAACACATTTCATATTTCTTAAACATATGCTCTCATGTACTTTTAAACATATGCTGATTTTCAAATTTAAAATGGTGTAACATGTTTGTGTCTGAATCTAGTCAATAAAATAAATGTACTTTTAAGTACAAGGCATGCTTTAGTGAGCCTAGGTGCTGCAGTCCTGAATTCCAGTGTCAATCTTTTGGTTGGGGATATTTCTGTTATCCAGAAAATGTAAGTGTATGTGTTTGTTTGTGTGTGTGTGATGATGTATGTGTATTATCGTCGATCCAGTCACGTACATGACAGCTATCTGGTTGATCCTGCCAGTAGTCATATGCTTGTCTCAAAGATTAAGCCAAGCATGTCTAAATTAACACTGTCTCTCGGTGAAACCTGATGGCTCATTAAATCAGTCGATGTTCAATGGATTACACGTATGTTAAGGCTCATGAGGTCATGGTGGTAACATGGCCAGGGGTTGGTGAGGTGCACGCAAGACCCTGGCAAGGGCAGGATCAGGAGACCTACAAATATCGTAAGAAGTGCAAAACAAGAAAAACAATACAGGGCCGAAAATCCCAGAGACAAATCAAGCATCTCAGTCCGAAGTCCATAAACATCCCCAGTTTAAAAGCACAGAACATTGCGTGCAGTGCCCGCAAAAATACCAGTGGTGTCAGCGTGAACTTAGATGCATGCATTGGCTGGAAATTCCATAATATTAGCACATTTCTCTAAGCCCGAAAAACAAGCCCAAGCCCAAGCTCAAACGTGTATGAAACAGCAGAGTATGTGAGTTCGAGAGTTCGAGAACACAAGTGGTAAAAATACCAAATCACTGCAATGCAGGTCGAAATCCCTTCAGAAATCCTAGAACACTGCACACATTTCCTGACCGAAGACCACAAAAATATACCGAAACACACAGGTCTGAAGCCGAGAAAAACAAATGTGGTAAAAATGCAAACACTGCAATACAAAGCCGGAAATCCATAAACAACGCACATTTTCTGGCCAGCACATAAATATGCCAAAGTTCAAAAGAACGAAAGCGTCTCATGAAACAAAACTCTGTCCTTCCTCGCAGGGAACCGCTGCTGCCTTGTAGTATATGGTTGGGGGCAACCAAAGACTAGCGGAGCAAACCGTAAACAAACCTGAACGGACGAAAAATCAAGGTGTTCATTAAAACGACCGGTTGTGGAAGACGGCGCTCATAAGCCCGGGAGGCAGGCAGTCTAGGTCGCTGCCCTGAAAGAAAATGGCAACTCACTGCATTGTAGGTTCCGGCTGGGGACAGTCGAAGGCTAACAGAGAGCAGCAGTAAACGTTGGTTGAAATCGGATACACGCCGAAGATAAGCACAGGGCTCAAAACGACACTGAAAGTGTAACGTAGCTACATACTAAGGCTGCATAGACCAATTTTATCATGAATATGTCTTTTAATAATGAATCTCGATATGGTGCTACGCCTGAGAAGACCCGCCGGGCAGGACGAGTGCCGGGCTCCATGCCTCGAATGGGCCCGTTTTATGCACAACGGTCCCCGCCTCCAACTCGACAAAGCGGCGAGCGATCTCTCCGGGTCAAGTTGCTGGTTCGATACGGTCAAGTATCGACCATAGAAAATTAAATATTGCAATGGAATGCAGAAGGCATTCATCGCAAGACAAGCACTCGCAATAAGACTTGCAGAAGATGATATTGATGTTGCGTGCATACAGGAAACACACCTAAATGCCCAACATAGATTCGAGATTAAAGGTTACCAAACCTTCAGAATAGACAAAGTACACAGGATGGAGTCCTCACCCTAGTCAGAAACAGCATTCCAGCAAAGCAATCGGAAGGAACCACTGGAAGCGCCTAGCAGTAGAATCTAGGTGTTCAAATCACGTCGAGGAAAAGCAGATCCTCCTATACAACCTATATTGCCAAATGAAATCTCACTGTCACTAGACGCAATGAATATCAACGACACAGCATGCATGGTGGTCGACGATTTCAACAGTCGATCGGAACGATGGGGCTACCCCAAAACAAACAGCAGAGGCGTAGAAGTGGAAGACTGGGAGATAGAGAACAACCTGTTATTCATCAATGCACCAGACGACCCACCAACCTTCTACTCGAGAAGGTGGCACACGACGAGCACCCCAGACTTGGCCTTTGCAACAGGCGATCTATCCACGAAAATAGTTCGTACGGTTATCAAGCAGCTAGGAGACAGCGACCATAGACCGGTCAACCTGCAGGTGAAACCTGAAATTGCAGCAGAGCCCAAACGTGTATCCACGTTGGAACTACCAAAAGCGAACTGGAAACAGTATGGGGCCTGACAGATGCCAATGTTGTAGAGCATCAACATGCATGAAAGAAAAAAACATGCAGTCAGTGGCAAGGAACTCTCATTCCGCAATCCTGAAGCGGCACGGAAACCATTCCCAGAGGCGCACGGAAGGAATACAAGCCATACTGGACAGCAGAGGTTCATTAGCTTGAAAGCGACCTTGAAGAAGCAAGGAGAGATGCTGAACAGGCACAGTCAGTGTTAAACAATACTGCTTTCAAGCGGCAGCAAGTACAGAGAGGAAGTAAAACTGCAGCACGCCAGAGCTGGGTTAAGAAGACCGAATCCTGAACCTGATAGCGATGGCCATAAATTGTGGAAGTTGGAAACTGCGCTGGTGACGAAACACCAGTGAGACCCCAATAGTCCCCGAACAAGATAAAGGATGTCCTCAGGAAGAGAAGCGCAAACATTCTAATGCAAAAATATGCCGAAGTCAGAGATAAGCATAGCAAAAGTATCGATGACACTAAGAAAAGAGAGAGTCCTCAGGGCGAGCAATAAAGCGGATAGTCACATAACTGAAACGTTCACCATGTAATGAGTTGGAAAGGCTTTAAGGAAGCTGAAGCCCAGAAAGTCACCCGGAAAGGACGGGATCACCAATGAGATGCTTAAGAACTTGGGTACCAGAGCAAAGCAGCTCTACTCGTTCTAAACATGTCGTGGAGAACAGGCATAGTACAATTAGAATGGAAGAAAGCAATCATGGTACCCATCCTTAAATCAGGCAAAAATAAACTCGAACCAGCGAGTTACTGACCAATAAGCCTCCTAAGCTGCATGGCAAACTCATGGAACGAAGGTGAACAAAGAGCTATCTTGGCATTGGAAAGCAAAGGGCTTCTCATGTCACAGGGAGGCTTTTGGAGATATAGATCTACAGAAGATCAGAAATCACATTGCCTGGGAAATCGAGGATGGTTTCCAAGAAAAGAAACAGACACTGGCGGTCTTGGTAGATATGGAGAAGGCGTTTGACACAGTCTGGAAAGAAGGACTAAGACTCAAACTCCTCACCTTCATCGTGAAGGGAAGATTGTACAATTGGCTCGATAGATACCTAGAGAACAGAACAGCAAGGGTTCAGGTTCAGGGTCAGAAGCATGAAAACCAAACTAGCCCAAGAGGTACCCAAAGGAGAAGTGCTCTCACCAACTCTTTTCTTAATCTTTGTCAACGACATCGCCATCATGCCTCCAGGTGAGCGCACTCTGCCATGTACCTGACGACCTGGAATATGGACGAGAGATAAGTCAATGCCCACGCGACAGATCGACAACAAGTTACGTTAAATAACCTGGGGTGTGGACTAAAAAAATGGAATATGAACATAAATGCATCTAAAACCACATACAGTGTGTTCTCGCAGAACAACCAGGTTCACAAAATTCAACTTAAAGTCAATGGTCAAGATCTCACAGAAAACAAGACCCCAGCGTACCTCGGAGTCACACTCGACAGAAACTGACTTTGTGCGCTCAAATTGAAAATGCCCGGCAAAGCGAGCACAGGCTCACGATGATGCGTAAACTCGCAGGCTCAGGTGGGAGCAAACGCCAGTACTTAAAACGCTCTACTCCGGTAGAGTGCGACCGGATCTTGGAGTACGGCATTACAGCGTGGAGTAATGCATGCAACAAGCAATTCGTCCAGGTGTCCAAAAGTCAGAACCGTGCAATGCGCATAATCACTGGAGCCATGAGGTCCACGCCTATCAAGGCGATGGAAACAATCACTGGCATCCAACCGATGACAGATCGAAGGGACAGAAAAGTTTTAGTTTTAGCTCAAAAGCTTAAACGGCTCGACTCCCACCTTATGCTGAAAGAATGTATGAATTCGAGAGAAGCAGAATATAGAGATCTAGCTTCGAAAAAATCTCTAAAGTACTGACCGCAGACCATCCAGTCCTCTCAAAATGCAGCGACAAACCAATCCCGGCAACTGATAAGTGCCGTCGTGAAAACAAAATGCCAGAACTATGGGAAAAATCCCATGCATATTTAACATAGGGACAAACAAACTTCGAAAGAAAAGCAGCACAGAAGAGTACATAGAATCCGAGTACCTGAACAAAATGGACGCACGTGTACACTGACGGATCGGTCAAAAACGCAATCAGCAATGGGGGAGAAGGAATAGTGCTTAAACTCCCAAAGAAAGTGACGGTAACGAAAGCAGATGCCACAGGTAAATACTCGAGTAATTACCGAGCAGAGGCAGAGCAATAGCTGCGGCCGAATGATCCTAGAGAGAAAGACACCGCTCCAACAAGGTCGTGATATTCATTGATGCGCTATCGGTCATCACGGCCCTCAAAAGTGTAGGTAAAACAGAGCAGAATGAGCTCTAAGCGACCCTCGATGAACTAACGCGTTCACTCAAACGCACCGTCATTCAGTGGATACCATCCCCGGTGTAATGTGGGGTGAAACGAAGTAGCTAAAACTGGCCAAAAAGGGGGAGACTCCCGGGGGCCCCCATCACGGGTCATTCCGGGGAACCAGAATAGCAGTCGTTTCGCCCTACAGAACAAATGGAAAAAAAAACCACCCTCGCACCCCAACAGTGCCCCGGATCTACAGTCTCTCTCTGCGAAAAAGGTTACAATACTTCGCCCCCGGAGCCCAAATAAACCCCGGGGCCCACATTTCCCAGCAAATTTAAGAACGACAACTACCCCTTGGGCCTCCCGGGAGGACATGACGGCGGGCCCGTTTTTTGCATGACTGTCAACGATTACGGTATAAGAAAAAAACAGGGCCCCTCTAAACACGGGGTCTTTGAAAAGCTGTCCCCGGGGGAACAGAGTCAAAACCCACAAAAAATTCATGATGGAAATTGGTTCAACAGTCTAGGCCTGGAACGAAAAGGGAAAGGGAAAAATCATCAATCTGATTTTCCCCCAGTGCATCTAAAAAGAACTCGATGACTGGTGGGTTTTCCCTTTATACGTTAGTAAATGAAGATCTTCATCTCTTTTAATTTTTTTCCCAATCTATAACACAAATCGGTTACACATTTCTGTGGCTGGGATGTCGGCTCGAATACAAACCCCCAAATGAATCCCTGAAATAAGACTTTATAAACAATTTCAGGATATCAGCTTAGTCCCTTTTTTCTAATTCTTTCTTATGTGAAAAATGTTTGTTGGTTTCCCTCAAACTTCCACATATCCGTAGACGAAATTCTAGATCCCCTTTTCGGCCCAGAACGCAATACAGTCTTCACTATCCCCTTGTCACAAAAACTCGAACTTTTGGAACATCTTATTATAACATTGAGAATACAGACTTGTGTTACGTTTTTTACCAGAGTTAATTCTCAATTCTCAAAAAACAGGTAATTTTGATTTTCCCTTTTTTTCCCTGCCCCCTCTTTTAAAATTCGGGCGGAAAGTCATGACCCTTGGCATTGCGCTTCTGACTGATTTTGCGTAAAGGCCTATATTATCCCCCACAGGCATCCCCAACCCAAATTGGACATCTCGCCGACTTCAGAATTGGGAAGTTGAGATTCTTCAAAAGTTGATCTTGCAGGGACCTGTTGTCCGTAACTCTTTCTCGGAAAAAGAATTAGTAAGAGCATCACGGAGGGCTTCTCTTTAGCTTTTTCCTGCCTTTTGTTAAAGGGTCTTTCCCTACGCATCTTAAAAAAAAACCCTCTTTTGTGTTTTTTTCCGAAAATTGGGGGCCCCGGGTTATACGTAAAAAGCTTTAAAGCTTACATTGCGTTTGACTGGGTGGGTCCCCCCGGTTTGGAGCATTCGCAACGAAACCCCTGAAATTTGTGCTCGTCATCCCCCCATCCCCAGTTTCCCTGGGATGTTATTTTAAATGAACAGTCCTTGCCGGTTTGTTCCAGATAGGGTAGTCCCAGGCATAAACCCCCCCAGTTATTCGGGGATGTTGGTTTTGGGCCCAACAATACCTTCCCCGGTTGTCCCATGGAGGGCAGCGTCGCTAGGCATCACCCATAGTTTTTCCCGGGAAAGCAACAGTACCTTGGGTTGCCCCCGGGAGGGGGGTTTTCGTTGGGGCCCCAAAAATGCAATTTTAAATTTGCGCTTTGTCAACCTTCCCTACCATTTATTTATCCCGCCTTTCCCCGGGGGTTTACCGCTTTTCCAGTGTGTCGCCACGATACGTCACGGCGTTTTCAAAACCCACGGGGCCGATTCATTCGCATCGTTATTGATTTTTTGGCTGGGGGTTTTCCCCGGCGCCCTTTTCTGGGGGGGGTTTGGTTTCCCTTTCCCCAAACGCTAAAACCTCTGATTCTTACGTTTCTCTTCGTGATTAAACCCCGCTTCTTTTTACAAAGGGAAACAGAAGGGAAGACCTAATGTCAAAATACACTGTCAGAGCCCGTTGGTCTACCCCCTTTGGTCTGGTTTTGCTCTCCCTTCTTCGGGAACCAGCGAGTTTTTAACTTTTCCCCCTTTTGGCTGGAAAACCCTATTTTTCCTCGGGTAAATTTTTTCCCCCCACTGTCAAATAGGGGTTTAAAAACCCCAAAAGATGATGATGGTTTTAAAAGCCCTGGTGGGTTTCCCCTGCGGTGTACCGCCCTTGTTCACCATAGACATTCACTAAACAAGAGGACATGTGTCTGCCCCTCTTTCTGCGTTTCCCTTCCTTTTGTGTCGCATTTCCCAACATTGCCCATGTCCCAAAAGATGCCAACATGTCTTTCCCCCTAACAAAATTCCCTTTCCCGAGATCCCCTGTTATAGAAGGTAGAAAACCAGCAATGTGCTGCCCCTTCCCTGGGTTTGGGTTTTCGGGAAACCCAATGTCGGCACCATATGGGGTTTTGTCAGTATCGGTCGTCTCTCTTCCGGCACAATTTTCCAGTAAAAAAAAGCGTACGTTCTTCCGACAATCGCTCCCCCCAAAATATTCTTCCTCCCCCGATTTTTTACCTCTTTTACCCCCGGGGTCGAAAAATACAGAACATGGGATCACAAAAGCGTCCCACAGTTTTCGGTATGACACACCCGGGTGTGATACTATCATCAAAATCAAGCTAAAATCAAAACCAAATTTCCCAAAAAAAATCTGCACAGCCACCATGGTGGGGGCAACCCGGGAAGCCTGGGGGAATAAAGAGGCGGTTTTCAGTGGGCTGTCCCTAAGTCCCTGATGACGTTCTGGAGATTTCATCAGCGCATGAATGGTACTGCAAGACGTAAATCATCCGGGTTTTCCCCAAGCACTCCCCTCAATCTGGAAAACGCAAATAAAAATAAGGGGCATCTCTCCTCAAACCTACATACAGCAGCCCGGACCCCGGACGAGGCAGAATGACCTTTTACAGTGCGCCAAAAAAGTTTTTGGCACTGTTGTGTTGGATGACGAGCTGTGTTAATTTTGCAGGTCATAAAGACAACAATGAAAACGTCGGGAAAGGCCTGCGCCGGGGCCGTGGTATTCGATACAAGGATTTTTTTGGGTTTTCAAAAAAGGACACCCGAAACTGGTAAAAATTAGCATCAACCCAGGACGGTGAGATAAAGGGGAGAACCCAACAAACATCACTCTCAGATAGCCGGTCAAATTTTGCACTGAAAAACCCGGACAGTCAACCCTTCGGGGAGAAAATCATCGTCGACTGGCGGGGAAAAGTCTTTCCCCCCCTCTCGGAAAATTTCGATCTGGGAAAGAAAAATGGTGAAACCCTTTTGCGGTCTTCGCTTATGATGTTTTCCCAGGTTTTCCAGGGCAGGATTGGAAACATTGCAGCATTGGTGGACTTGGAAGCCCATACAACAAGTGACATATGTTATCTCATGCAGCAGCGGTCCCCCGGGTGCATCTTCTTATACCCCAAGATTCTGCTCAAACAAAAGGGGGTTGCTTTTAAATGTGGTGGTTTTTCCCCCAAAACAGCCCTGCCTTTCCCCTTTCCCCAAAAGCTCCCCTTTTTCCCCCTTTTATTCAATATATAAAAATTGTCAATCACAGAAAAACAACTCGATGGCGGGAGGTAGAACTCTGTCATTTTTTGAAAACACCCTAAGTATACAGAAAAGGGGAAAACAGGGGATCAGTCCTTGGGAAGGAAGGTCTCAATCGCCCCCACAGACGGTGTTTTCTGGGGTTCCCACTAGTTAACCCTATAAAAGCGCAATGACAGGGTTTTCTCACTCAAAATAACACTGTTCTCATGCGCCTGGTGTAAAATTTTGGGGTTTGGTTTTTCCCCGTAGATAAATCGATGACTTTTTTTAGGTGTGACTTTTTGGCCGTCCTGTTTTTTCCGAAGCAGGGTTGGTATGTCTTGTCAAGTCCCCGAAAAGGGTTTTGGCCAAAAAAGTCATGGCGGCGGGAAACCCATCGATAAACCATTCTTGTCACCCTGTTCCAAAACCGGGCCCTCTCCACCTTGAATATAAAATTTTCCCACCCCTCACTGTTAGAAAAAACGCAAATTGTAAGACGAGGGGAATACAGAACGAAGCTATGCGCATCATCCTCAGTTGCCCCAAAGGGATGCACTCGGGGATGGGGTTTCCCCGGGTTTTTCCGACCATGGATTATTGACTCAAAAAAAGTAAACCCGTGCCTATCTCAAAATATGTACCAAAAAAGGATCACCCATTGCATGAACAACTCAGCACCAGTGGAAAGAAACCCCGGTTAAGGGGGCCCAAGTCATGGGTTTGGGCCCGGGGGTCCCCTCAGTACTTTAAACCCTTGTAAAAAGCTCAAAAATTTTGATAGGGGGAAAGAATGGATACCGATGCCCCCAATTTTGGAAACCCGGTTTTTCAACCATCATTACATTTAAAAAAGGTTGCAGAAAAACCCGCGGCGTTAATCGCAACGAAAAAAAGCCATCATCGATAAAAATTTCTTGCAGACGACATTGTGATTTACGAATGGATCGGTAGTTCGTCCAAAAAGTCTGGGGGCCCTTTCTGAAAGCTCTGGGCAAAAAGGGTTTAAAGGAAAATAGTGGTCCCTATTGTATGACAATAAGCAGCATGACAATGGGAATACGGGCATTTTAAATGCCCTCTGGCTAGTCACAAACCTGCACTCATGCGTGCTTTTTTGGTGACTCTTGATATGATTCAAGGCCGGAAAAAGGCCGGGTTTCTAAAGGACTGAATCACTCAGGCGTCAACAATTTGAAGGTTACATTTTTTTTTCCCGGGGCACATGGCTGTCTTGGCAATGAGAGAGCAGATTTTTGCTGGCTGGCTCTGCCGCCATATCAGAGGCCAGCCAATGGACAAAACTGACATTCTGAACGTCCTTTTAAAACAGGGCCCAAAAGAAGACCTTCTCAAAACCCAATCCACGTAAACTCTAGATTGCGAGAGTGGGTTTAAAGGGTTGGTTGTGAAAAGAACAGTACAAAAAGGCATGGTGGCTCATCAATCAAAATAAAACTGGTGGTCAGTCGCTGGACGCTGTTGGAATAATGCAAAGGGGGGTCGGAGCCCCTGGACATTCCGGAGTGCAATGAAATTTTCCCAAAACGGAAACGTTTCTTTGGTTCTCGCCTTTTTCCCACCCGGTCCCTCAAATTTTTCCCAACCCAAGGGACCAACTCGAGCCCCCCCTGGGGGCTCCAACTTTCGCCATATGGGGCCCTCTTTACGCTCGTCGGGGGCCCCTTTTGCCCCCGCGAAAAATCTCCTTCGTGCCTTTCACCCCTCCATTCATTTTTTACCCGTTCAGTTTTTTCGCTTGGGCCCGGGAGATACGTGCTTTAATTAAATCGGGTTTCCCACTCGTCTGCGTTCCCGGGGCGGACCCTCGTCAAAAATGACTGCATCTGCAACACTACTTATACCAGACTAGCCCCCCCTCGATCCCTCCCCCTTGGCAAAACATTATCTTTTTGTCTGTGATCCCCGGGAGGTGGGTAGGATCTTGATTAGTAGCTCACCCAAACCCTGACGGCGTTGTCCCCATCCCATTTGCCCCCGGATCCTGTCATCTCTCTCTCTCTCCCCTTTTTGGATCCCCCCGGGGGCAGTAAAAAATTTTATCATGGATTTTACCGTTTTTTAAAGGGGAACCCCCCTTTCCCTCCTAAAACTTCTCCCAAACTCCGTTTTGGGGGCCATGTTCTTTTTCTTATACCTCCCCTACCCTTTGAAAATCTTGCAACGTTTTTCTTCGTCATGTCCCCTTTTTTGCATAGGCCACTAGTTGTGCCGGTTTTGAATTTTTTCCCCCATGGGGCTCGGACTTGTTGTAAAAACTTGTTCGCAAAGAGACAGACCATAAGTATCCATCGCTGTTGTTGAGGTGAGGATGATTTTTTGTCTTTTTTTGTCCCCCGGGTCATCCGTTGGTTGTTCTGGTTTCCTCATAACTGCCCTCAGATCAGTTTGGGAATTCCCGCCTGCCTTTTTTTAGCTAGTTTGCCCGGCATAATCTTTTCCCCCATATTACAGTGTGAGGGGAACCCCACTGAATGACAGTCCCTTTGGTAGGCGCGCTAGTTAATCAAATCCCCGCTCTTTCCCAACCCCTTGTTTGCCTACCCCTTTGGTGCCGTGATCCCCGATAGCATCAGTGAATTCACGCCCTTTGTTCAAATTTCCCCCCTTTTTTCTCTGGGGGGATCTTTTCCCAACCCCCTTTTTCTTACCTCCGTTCTCCCGGTTGTTTTTTTTTTTTAGTTTTTTCCTTTCTCGCTTTTGTGAAAAATCACTTTCTATGGGAGTTTAAGCCTATTCCTTCCCACCACCCTTTGGTTATTCTTTCCCAAATTCGTCTTTACCCGTGTGGGTCCCCTGTGGTCCAGGCAACAGATTTATTGGGTTTTTGGGTCTCCTCCTAATATTCCCCTTCTATATCCCTTTTTCCTTTGTTAAAACACTAGTAAAAAGGTCTGTGTCCTGGTCGCTAACATTATATCAACGTTCATACATATCAATCCCAGGGATTCATATCCCGACATTCTCCCCCTGTCTTCCAAAATCTGTATCAATTTTAATATATTTATTTCTGACCTTTCCAAAATAAACCCTCACTCAAATAAAAAAACACAAAAATTAATATACATAACCAACATTTCACATAAAGAATGTCTAACTTAAAAATGTTTTAAATAATTTTTATATACAATACTCTACAAACATACCTATAGTTCCAATTTAAAATCTCCACTGGAAATAAGACACAACGATTTTGTCTGGGTGGAAGTCCCCAAAAATATCTCTTTATTTATGATGAAACTTTAAAGTCATTGGGGGGACAGTTGTCTCAGTCGTTGGTGTTAATCTATTTTCTCTATCAGGTGGATTTAGTGAGGGTTAAAAACTTCCGAGTGAATAGGGGGACGGGTTTTCTCTGGCTAAAGCATAAGTGTTCTTTAAAAACTTTTAACCTCTGTGATTGTCTCAGACCTGTCCCCCTGGGTCCCTTTTACACATCTCTCCGTCCAAGTAGACTAAAACTTTGAAATCAAAAATCTTTCTGTTGTGTCTCTTCCTCTTTTTTGGCTGGGAAAATTTTTTTTTACTTTTTTGAAATCTAACTGTCAGGACTACCTAAATGACTGTCCCTTTTTCTCAGCCCCCCTAAAGCTGAATCAATCTGTTCTTTAATTTGGTTTTGTTCTCCCGGGTGGGATGTGTATCCCCTTTCCCACTCTGTCTGCTGGAATATTGGCTGTTTGTCTCTTTTTTGGGGCTCATTCCGGCCTGTCAATTCTTTTTGTCTGTAACTTTTTGAACTACCCTCATGACTCTTCCCGGGTCTGTTTTGCCCTCTAAATCCTTTAATGTTTTTCTCAGACCACCCCACTCTCTGTTCCCGGGTACCTCTCTTTCCCTCTTTCTGTGATGTGTCCCTGAAGGGGTGTGTCCGTGAAATATTCGAATCTACAAAAGCCCTTCTTTTTTCAAATGGGATTTTTTTTGTTTGGTTGGGGGCCCCAATCCTGTTTTACATTCTCACGGTGAAATCTAGTTTTATTGGGAAAAACCCCCCTAATTGATTTTGTGACCCGGGCCTCCCCGTAACATTTCTAAAAAAAGGTTTCAATTAACCTCAACGGGGCAGGGTAAAAAAAAGGGCATAAATTTCTTCTGGGTTAAAGGGAAAAATCCCTTTTTTTAAAATATCTGGGTTCCCCTATTGCCCTAAAACCCGGATATATTTACCCCTTTTTTTCATTTAAAATACGCGCCTGGGTTGGCTTGGGACTAAGAATAAAAAAGGGAAAAAGGAAAAAAAATGGGATCCCCTATTCCCTGCTACACTCCAGTTACCAAAGATTCTACTTTTTTTCAAATATTCAAAATCGATATGTATTTTTCTGTGGCCCTCCCCTTTCAAATTTTCTTTCTGTCATTTTTAGTTCCCAAATATTGTTTTCCTTTGTTCCGGGATTTGGTTTTCCCCCGGGGACTTATCGGTTTTCCCGGGGTTGGTTTGGTTTTTTTTGTTTGGGGGCGGATGGTCCCGCCCCGTCAGGGCCCCTTTTCGAGGTTTTTCGAAGTTTCTGTATCCTACTCCCTTTTAACTCGTTCATTTCTTTCATACCCGGGGGAATCAAGTTTTTAAATTTTCCTAATACCAAGGTTTTCCCATCCCTTCGGTCGGCATTTTGGGTTTGGGTGCCTGTTTATTTTTTCCCTCGCCTTGACAGGGGTGGAAAAAGAGCTCCCCTGAAATCGTCTTGCCCATTCTGACTTTTGCTCACTTTGGCAATTTTTTTTGGATGCATTTCTCCACTTTTCTATGCCCTACTCCGAACCGGGCCCCACTCTTCCCGGTGGTGTTTTGAGGACTCTGGGGTTTTCCCCCACCGTGGAGCCTGCGAGTTTGGGAGTATCGTGACCCCCTGTCTCCGCTTTTCCCTAACATTTTTAATTTGAATGTACCAAGTGAATTTTTTTGGTCAGTATGACTCCAAAAGGGCGTTGGGGGCGCCCCTGAAAAAATCTTTCCCGTGACTTTAACAAATTTCCTTGATCCTGGTTGTTTTTGGGGGGAACACAATGTAGGGTTTTTTATGTGGTTTGTTCTATTCCCCTTCTTTTCCCAAATTCCCGGTTATTTAAAATAACTTTTTTGTTTTTTGCTTAGGCTTTATTCTTCCCCCGCCCATATTTTCCAGGTCGTCCGGGGCTGGCTTCCCTCCCGGTAGGCATGGTATCCAATTTCCAAAATTTAAAAAAAGTTGTTTTAGAGCACTCCTCCCTTTGGGGGCTCCTTGCTCTAATTTGGGTTTCATGTAATGAACCCCTGAACCTAGACCCTTGCTGTTCTTTCTTTTTTGGAAACTTCAAACAATTTGTACATACCCCCTTTTTAAAAAAAAAGGGTTTTTGTTTTAGGCCTTTTTTTAAACTTTTCAAAAGGGCCCTTTTCCATATCTACAAGACTGCCCCGTGTCTTTTTTCTTTTCTCGAAACCATCCCCGATTTCCCGGGCGATATAGGTTTTCTAGATCTTCCCCCCGTTTTATCGGGGCTTCAAAAAATCTCCCCTTTTTCCACGAGAATCCCTTTGCTTTAAAACCAAAATAAGGTTTTTTCATGTATCCCCCTGGGTTTTGCAGTTAGGGCCTTATTGGTCATAATTCGCCGGGTCGGGTTTTTGGCCTGGATTAAGGGTTGGTACCCTGATCGCTTCCCCTTTCCCTTCTCGTGGTTCTATTTATTCTCTCAAAAATATTTAGGATGGCCAAATGACTCCTTTTCTGGGACCCAAGTTCCCTTTGGGATCTCATTTTTTTATCCCCTCCTTTCCCGGCGACTTTCTGAGCTTCAGTTCCTTTTGCCTCTTCCAACTCATTACGGTAAGTATCCATTTTGACTATCATCTTTTTTGGGTCGCCTTGAAGGCTCTCGCTTTTCTTTGGGGTTTATCGGACTTTTTTCTTTTCTTTCTTTTCTGCTGACTTCGGTATATTTTTAATAGAATGTTTGCGTCTTTTCCCCACGACATCCTTTATTCCCGTTCGAGGGCTATGGGGATCGGCTTTTTTCTCCTCAGCGCTTTTTTCTTACAATTTAAAACCGTCCCCATCAAGGTTTTGGGGATTCGGTCGTATCAACCCCAAATCTGTCGTGCTGCTCGTTTTATCTCCCTCTGTATTTTGCTGCTGCCGTCTTGGTCGTATCATCTAAAAAACCTCCTAAGTCCCTTCCCCTTTTTACCCCTAAGACAGTGTGAACTTATACATGCATGGCTTCATGTTTTTTGGGAACTGGTTTTACTCTGGCGGGGTCAACTAGAACCGAGAATGCTCGTGGTATAGAAGGATCTGTGCCCGAGCGGATCCCCCGTCCCCCGCGAAATCAGGAAACTGAAGCGGGGATCAGGGGCTCGCTTCCACCGTTTGCCGGGAAAACTGCGCCTCCCAAGGCGGGCGGCACCATATTTTCCTGTCGACCAACAAGCTCGTTGCGGGGCTGGGCCTGTCGACGAGACCACTATCCCCAGCTTTTAAAAATTTCCCGATTGACTGCCTCCCCAAAAGACCGGGCGACTGCGGAAAATTTTTAAAGTTTTTCCATCCGGCCCATGTTTTTCAGAATCTCAGACGTTGCTGTTTCACCCTCTTAAGGATCCGGGGGGGTTGTGGGGTCAATCCTAGAACAGAATCACCCACCACGGGTGGGGCATACATGATAACAGTTAGAAAGTCGTTTTTTGCACTGTCTTTTCCCCTGCTCGTTTCCATCCTCTCAGCGATGATTCGCTTTGGTTTTCCCCTTTGGTTTTTACAGCCCCATTTTGCGATCTTTGAAAAAGGAAATCCCAGCCCTGGTTTTTTATTCAAACATTTCAGAACGCTTTAAAATTTTTAAAATTTTTCTGTCCACCGCTGAACGTCCCCCCTTCAAGTTCCCCCCATCATCTCTGTTTTGGAATCGTTTTTTCAAGCATTCGGCAACCCGACCCCTCATTTGGGCCCTCTGCAACAGGATGTTGGTACTTGGGGTCTTTGTTTTGGGGACTTCGCTGTCTGGGTTTTTCCTGCCAGTTTTTTTTTTTTCTGCCCTGGGCACGTGGAAATGGTTTTGGTTTTCTTGCGCTTTTCTATTTCATTCCCTGTCTCCTTGAGTACAACAGCGTGGTTAACATATGGGCCCGGGCTTTCAACTTTTTGGCCTTCTTTCCCCCTTTCCTCCAGTTTAAAGTAAACCCGAACCCCTTTTTTGGATATCCCATTGGACCTCAGAATCAATGTTTGCCGATCTGGGAAGAAGCTGCCAAGACCTTTTCAAAGTTGTCTGTTGACAGGAGACGCTGGTTTTAATTTGATAAATGGATCCTAATACTCTCTCTTTAAGGGTGGAACATTACCCCCTGTTCTTTTGGTGTTAATGGTAAAAACTTATCACGGGGCCCTTGAACTTTTCCCTTAAATTTTCCCCTTTCTTCCCCGAGGGGTGGGGAGGGGGGCAGTCATCAGCAAACAAAGAGTTTGAGAAAAGTTGATTCGTTTTTTCCTTGGTGGAGGATTTTAACCTCCGAAAAATGAATAGGTTACCGTTTTTTCCTTTTCCTTTTCTTTTCCCATGTTCGTAACCCCCAAAAAAACATCCTGAAACATGGCCGGGGAAAAATCATCCCGAAAAACTTTTGGGGCCGGGATCTTTCCAGCAATTGTTTTGGGGGGAATCCCCCCTTGGGTTTTTTTCCCCGGTCTGGGTTTCCTTTGCGCTTGTACATGTGGGGGAAAAGTAACTCCTTTTATTTCCCCTTTGCCCCGTTCTTTTCATAAAAAAATGTAAATAACTATGTCAATTTCAGAAAGCCTGGGCCCTCTTTTTTTTTAGTTTTAATTTGGGATCAACCCCCTTTTCACGGACATCTCCTTTTTGGCCCCCTTTTTGACCCCTTCTAATGTAGGTGGGAAAATCCAAACTTGGCATTTGGTGGGACCCGGGGGTGCGCTCTTGGGTTATACATATGGTGGATGGATGGTTGAGGACAGAACGGAAAAATTTTTGTCCAGCGGTTTTAGTATCTGAAAAATTGTCAGTTAATAAACCTTCTCCATTCATCAGAAAATTTCCCTTCCCTGCTTTACCTTTTTTGATGTTGAAACGTTTTTCCTCTTTTTTCCAAAATTGATTTTTTTGGCAGTTCAGGAAAAAAAAATGGGGTCCACGCAAATATATCACCCCCTTACAATGAGAAAAATGCAGTTAACCCTTTTTGGCGATGGTGACAATGTAGATGTGCATTTTCTTTTTTGTGACACCCAAATTATTTTCCCAAATTTTTTTTTAAAAGAACAACTGTTGGAATTTCGTTCATGGTTGGGAAAAATTAAAAAACCCAAAATTTTTGCCCTTTAAAAGGGGTCCCCCTTAAAAATTCATTTCCCTCGATGAATCAGTTATATTTGCCCCTCCAAAAAATTTTCCATATCCTTCCTTTGTTGACATATTTGATGAGCACAAGGGTTTTTAAAGAACCCCGGGAAGCAAAGAGTAGCAATATGATCAACATATGATATTGCATCTTGTAGTATTCATGCATGTGCCGTGGACTCCCCGTAAATGTGGCTGGTATAGTCTGTCCATTAATTCGTGACACGTTTTATGATTTTCTCGAAAAATACCTCTTGGATCTGGGGTTTTTTTCAAGCAAACCTTAGAATAACCCTGACCCGAAATATTTTTTTAAAAAATTTTATGTAGTTTAAATATTTCTTCTTCAGGTTATTTAAAATCAACCTCACCGGTTGTACACAATGCCCGATCACGGTAACCCGACGGGGTTGTTCTAAAAATACATTATGATAACATTAAATTCTTGATAAAAAACAATTTACAATTCCCCTCACCCAACCCCTCGACTTTAAAACGGAAAACATATAAACGTTTTAATTGGGATACCTTATTTTGTTATAGATGTATCTCCTTTTTAGAAAAAAATTGTATCATATTTTTTGGCTTTAAAACTTACATTGATATCACATTCATAATGGTCTGAAAAACTTTTTTTTAACAATCCGAAGGTTACAGTTTTCTTTTTCCCTTCTTTGTAGGGGGTCTGGGGGGGTCATCTATATTGCGAAAATTCAAAACCTTTAAAAAAAAGGCATTTTGGCGCTTGGGTAGAAAAATCCTTTTCCCCTTGGTTAAACAGGACACAAAATGCATAATGTCAAGCAAAAAGGAAAAAAACAATTTGGGAGCCGCATAGATGTCATCGGGGGGGAGCTCTTAAAAGTTTCCCACAAATCAACATTTCAAAAAAAATTCTTTAATCAGGGTTTCCCATAGACATTTTTAAAAAGGGACTCTGGAAAAATT
>JADZMA010001207.1:0-23645 GCA_020796225.1 Arion vulgaris
CCCCTGTTTGAGATCATTGATCTGTTCTCCATTAAGATCTTTCTAGAAAAACATTTATTGATTCTCTTCCGAAAGTCAATTTCATTAACTGAGGTCGTCCCCACTTTTTTTATGCAGTTAGGTAATCTTGTTTTTTTCGTCTGTTTTTTTTTTTTTGTATTTTTCCTTTTCTAAATAATTTTAAAATGACTCAAAGTCGTGCCCCGTAATACCCCCGCAATTTTATAAAATAATAATAAAAATTTCCCTTGCCGTTATCCGTTATGGGCCCAAGAAATTTTCTCCATCCCCTCTACCCTGGGCACTCTCAATCTCCTCCATGGAACTGAGACCGATATTTCCTGCCTCTCTGCAAAATTCCCTTCAGGGTCTCCTGGTCGACCTCTTTTCTTAAACCCCTTTTGCATTCACTTCAATGCCTGCTTTGATATTCGTTGATCATTTCTCTCAAGGTGTGCCCAACATATCTCCATCTTCTCTTTCTTTAACAGTTGTCACTAGTGGTTGCCCTGATATGTCTCTGTTTCATCACTTCTCTGAATTCATTCCATTTATATTCTTATTTTCCAGACATCTATTTTAAAATCATTCAACTTGCTTTCTATATCTTTATCTTTTTTCCAACCCCACTGGCATATGTTAGGATTGATACAACATTTGAATTGAAAATTCGTAATTTAGTTTAATCTATATAACTTGCAGTTCCATATTTTATTTAGATTTTTTAAAAGCGTGTTGCTTTGCCAATTCGTATCATAATTTTTTTTTAACTTTTTCCTGTGCAATCAAAATTGCTACCGCGTTTTCTTTTCCTATATTGACAATAGTTTCTGAAATGGTCCACATTTTGTCAGTTTAAATTAATGGACTTCTTGGTTTATACTAGATTATTTGCTTATTTACTCTACATGAACTTGGAAGTCTCGTGATTGAGTTTGGGGCGTCTATCGTGCCAAGGTACCAGATTCGCTTCTCGTGGAATCTGATTTTTCCAGAGTCCCCCGATCTCACTGTAGGTGAATCAGTTTCCTTAGACGGACGATAAAATGTAGGTCCCCTGTTTAATTTGAGCACGTAAAAAAACCCCGGGAGTTCACATCAAAAACAGGCTGGAAAACCACTGCCCCGGGTGAATTCATTAGAAAAAAATTAAAAATAAAATTCCTTAAAAAAAAATCTTCCTATCTTCAAAATTAAATCGGGGTCTTCACCGGGGCTGGGTTCGTCGTGCGCTGAGATCTTATTGCATAAAAAAAGATATCGGGCACCATTTCTCACCAAATGCAATGATGATGGTCCAATCAATTAATCACTAAGTCAATCAATCAATTCTACATGAAAATGTTAAAGTATTGCTGGTACAATATACCCAACTTATAATATTTAATGCAATAAATGAAGAAATTCAAACCTGGTGATAAAGTGTTTAAACAAAAGTACTTAGTTAAAAGTATCAAAATGATCTAAAATAAAAAAATTTGAACTTTAGTTCAACTGATAAAAGACGAATCCCGTGGACGGGAATGCGTGATGAAGAGGGGAAACCTGTGATGAAGAGGGGAAACCCCGGATAAAGGAAAATCTGTGATAGAAGCGAAATTAAAGTGTTTGTTTAGCACTTCAAACCCAGTCCCCACTGTCATGTGGACACCTCTTAGAAAAAATGTTTCTACAGGGCCCCCCCAAGGAAACAAGGAAAAAAAGATTGCCAATGGTTAAAACAGTTGGATTTTTTGGGCAAAACTGTTCGACTTCTCGTAAGGTCATTTTTTTTATTTAGTGGAGGAAGGGGGGGGAAAAAAAATAATATGATCCTCCCTGGATGGCCCGCTTATGGCAAACGACCTTAATTTCTCTTTTAAAAAATTCTCCAGCGTACGCTCAGATGGTAAAAACCGGGTCTAAAAAGATAAGGCCGCGAGCTCATTTGAGGACATCAGCCCACAATCGCCCGTTACATCGCTTTCCCATTTTGTTAGAAAAACATAAATTCATGTCTTCTTATTTTTTTTCGGCTCCATATCGATCACTAGTTAACCATTTTTTTCTTCCAGGCCCCATATCGATCCTTTTAAACTCTTTTTCTTCCAGAGCTCCATATCATCACTAGTTAACCCCCTTTTTCTTCCAGGCTCCATATGTCACTATTTAAACCCATCTTTTTCTTCCAGGCTCCATATCGATCCTTATTAACCACTTTTTTTCTTTCAGGCTCCATATCATCACTAGTTAACCACTTTTTTTCTTCCAGGCCCCATATACCACAAATTAAACCCTCTTTTTTTTTCCCAGAGCTCCATTAATAGTTAACCATCTTTTTCTTTCAGGCTCCATATCGACCACTGAACACTCTTTTTCTTCCGGCCCCCATATCGACCTAGTTAACCACTTTTTTTTCTTCCAGACCCATATCGACCATAGTTAACCCTCTTTTTTTTTAAAACCCATACATCACTTTTTAAACCCACTTTTTTTTCTTCCAGAGCTCCAATCGACCCTAGTTAACCACTCTTTTTCTTCCAGCGCCCCCATATCGCCCTATTAAACCCACTTTTTTCTTAGCGCTCCTATCGACCACTAGTTAACCACTCTTTTTTTTCCCAGGCTCATATCGATCACTTTTTCTTTTTTTCGAGCTCCATATCACCACTATTAACCACTCTTTTTTTTTCCCAACCCCCATATCACCATATTAAACCCACTTTTTTTTCTTCCAGGCCCCATATCGACCACTATTTAAACCACTCTTTTTCTTAAACTCCTATCGACCACTATTAACCTTTTTTCTTTCAGGCTCCATATGTCACTTTTTTCTCTTTTTCTTCCCAGAGCCCCATATCGACCACTATTTCCCCTCTTTTTCTTGCCTCCATATCGACCACATTTAAACCCCTTTTTTCTTCCAGCCCCCCCTTCGACTATTTCCACTCTTTTTTTTCCCGCCTCCATATCGATCACTAGTTAACCACTCTTTTCTTCAGAGCTATATCGACCACTGTTAAACTCTTTTTCTTAGGCTCCATACACCACTATTAAACCCACTCTTTTTTTTCCCAGGCTCCATATCGATCCTAGTTAACCACTTTTTTTCTTCCAGCGCTCCAATCGACCCTATTAAACTCTTTTCTTGGCTCCTTTCGATCACTATTTAAACCCCTCTTTTTTTTCCCAGGCTCCATATCGCCCACTATTAACCCTCTTTTTCTTCCGCCCCCATATCGATCCTAGTTAACCACTTTTTTTCTTCAGGCTCCATATCGACCACTATTCCCTTTTTTCTTCCAGAGCTCCATATCGACCACTATTTAAACCACTTTTTTTCTTACCTCCATATCGATCACTATTAAACTCTTTTTCTTGGCTCCTTCGACCATAGTTAAACCCCCTTTTTTTCTTCCAGCGCTCCATATCGACCATTTTCCCTCTTTTCTTTCAGAGCTCCATATCGATCACTATTCCCTTTTTTTCTTTCGAGCTCCATATCGACCACTGTTAACCCTCTTTTTTTTCCCAGGCTCCTATCGACCACTATTTCCCTTTTTCTTCCAGAGCTCCATATCGACCACTAGTTAACCACTCTTTTTCTTCCAGGCCCCATATTGATCACAAATTCCCTCTTTTTTTCCCAGCCTCCATATCGATCACTGTTAACCACTTTTTTTCTTCCAGCGCTCTTTCGACCACTATTCCACTTTTTTTTCTTCCAGCGCCCCAAATTGACCCCTAGTTAACCACTCTTTTTCTTCCAGGCTCCTTTCGACCACTTTCCACTCTTTTTTTCCCAAACCTCCATATCGACCACTAGTTAACCCTTTTTTTTCTTTCAGAGCTCCATATCGATCACAAATTAACCCTCTTTTCTTTCAAGCCCCATATCGCCCACTATTTAAACCACTCTTTTTCTTCCAGGCTCCATATCGACCACTAGTTAACCACTCTTTTTTTTCCCAGCGCCCCATATCGATCACTATTAACCACTTTTTTTCTTCCAGCGCCCATATCATCCTATTCCTCTTTTTCTTCCGGCTCCATATCACCACTATTTCCACTTTTTTTCTTCAGCGCCCCAAATTCGATCACTGTTAACCACTTTTTTTCTTCCAGGCCCCTTCGACCACTTTAAACCCCTTTTTTTCTTCCAGCCCCCATTGCCACAAAATTAACCACTCTTTTCCAGGCTCCTATCGACCACTATTTCCACTTTTTTTCTTCCAGCGCCCCATATGCCCTATTTAAACCCCACTCTTTTTTTTTCCCAGGCTCCATATCGACCACAGTTCCCTCTTTTTCTTCCAGCGCTCCATATCGACCACTATTTAACCCCTCTTTTCTTTCAGAGCCCCCATATCGATCACTATTTCCACTCTTTTTTTTTCAGAGCTCCATATCGACCACTATTAAACCCTCTTTTTCTTCCAGAGCCCCCATATCGACCACTTTAACCCTCTTTTTTTTCCCAGGCTCCTATGACCACTAATTTCCCTCTTTTTCTTACTCCATATCGATCACTTTCCACTCTTTTTTTTCCCACCCTCCATATCGTCACTATTTAAACCCCTTTTTTTTTCTTGGCTCCATATCGACCACTATTTAAACCCCTCTTTTTCTTCCGGGCTCCATATCGATCACTAGTTCCACTCTTTTTTTTCCGGCTCCATATCACCACTAGTTAACCATCTTTTTTTCCTCCATATCGACCACTATTAAACCCTTTTTTTCCAGGCTCCTATCGATCATGTTAACCCTTTTTTTCTTTCAGGCCCCAAATTCGACCACTATTCCACCTTTTTCTTCCAGGCTCCATATCACCACTAGTTAACCCTCTTTTCTTAATCTCATATCGACCCTTTTAACCACTTTTTTTTCTTCAGATCTCCATATCGATCACTTGTTAACCACTCTTTTCCCAGATTCATATCGATCTTTTTAAATTTTTTTCTTGATCTCATATCGCCCTTGGGTTCCACTTTTTTTCTTCAGTCCCCATATCGATCTTTTTAAACCATCTTTGTGTTTTGTATTGTTCTACCCCTAGACGTTGTACGTTTCACACCCCCCCACCTCCCGAGTAACTTTAAATTCACTCATCTTAGAAGATGGCTTTTGGGTTGGTGAGCGACCAGGCTAGATGATGTAAACCGGGGTTAATAAATCTCATTCGGCTTTAGCGCCCGTGAGGGGCCCCGGCCCCGGAATCAAAAAATAGTACCCTGCAACCTACAAGGCATGTCGTAGAGCCGACGATGGGGGCCGGGCTACCTAGTAAAAAAAACATCGCAAATGGGTTCCCCGGCAACAGGTGCATAACTGGCACAACGTACTCGCTCTTAGGCTCGGATCACATACAAATCCAAATGGTTAACAAATGATCGATATGGACCTGGTAAAAAAAATTCACATATATTTTTATATTGAAAAATAAAATAAAATATAAATGTTAGTGGGAAAATTTCAACCTTATGTTCCACGGGGCTGAAATAAATGAGAAAAAATGTTTGAATGTTTGTTGGATGGGATCACAGATCATACTGCCACTTTTTGAAACTCCAAAAACGACATGATGATTTCAATCCCGGTCCCTTTACAAATCATCAGTCTGGAGAATATTGATATTTTCCAGATGAATCACCCCTGGATGGTTTATACAAAGTTATTGCGAGATCGATAAATTAAATAATGTGACGCTTTGCCAGAACGATATTGTTGGCTGGTTCAGCTATTACATTGTGAATGTCTAAAACGTTGCCTATATAATATTATATCATCAATTTCTTGCAACGGATGCAGTAAAAATAAAAAAAAAATTCCTTTTGAACTTTTTCTGCTCTATTTCTGAAATATTTTTTTGTTGGTTGACTGACCCAAAAATAATTTATTTGTTTCGGTTTAGATGTGCTTTGAAAAAATCCCTAGGGGGCATTAGATACTGGATAATTGGCACATGATAAAATCACTCATGCAGGTCGGGTGATAACAAAGTAAATGATGAGGCATTTATTCTGAGATTAGAGGAACCAAAGGTGGCACGTTTGGAAAGAATTAATCGGTTGAGAGATATTTGAGAAAATTGTTCTGGGAACTAAAGGTGCCATGGTTAGGTATACCTGGTTTACAGATGCATGAGATAATTGTTCTAGGAACTAAAGGTGCCACGGTTAGGTATAACTGGTTTACAGATGCATGAGAAAATTGTTCTAGAAACTAAAGATGCCACGGTTAGGTATAACTGGTTTACAGATGCATGAGAAAATTGTTCTAGAAACTAAAGATGCCACGGTTAGGTATGACTGGTTTACAGATGCATGAGAAAATTGTTCTAGGAACTAAAGATGCCATGGTTAGGTATGACTGGTTTACAGATGCATGAGAAAATTGTTCTAGGAAATAAAGATGCCACGGTTAAGATTTCTAACAAGTATGATTATCTGTTTTCAGTTAGGCGGACAAGAAAATCAGCAGCTTAAAAGTAAATGTTTAATAGCAAACAGTGTTAAGTTTACGACACACCGGACAGACTTGTAGGCGCATAACTGGCACAGCCTACATTCGCTCTTAGGCTCAGATCCCATGCATATCACAAAGAGTGGTCGATATGAAGCGTTCGAAGAAGGCGGCCCTTAGTGTATGTAACAGCAGCAATAGAATTCATTAATTGCCAACAGGTCACATGATGAGGTCACATGACAAGTTTGTTTTCAAATCGTAACGATACGGATCATCAAATACCATGTCCTGCCCGAGTGGTTACCGGGGCCCACATTTGTGGTGTAAGGAATAGAACCACTGTTACCTGCCACGCATGTCGTAAGAGGCGACTAAGGAGGTTGGATGAAATCGGATGCATGTGTCCGCTAGGAATGCTAACCCGAAACAAATGTTTGCAGAAAACGGATGCACCAGGCCGTAAGGCGCATAACATGGTGCAACGACCCCTCACAATGAGGAATGGGATAACTGATTCTACGTCGCCAATCTGCCTCGGAGATTTAGCCACGCGGTAAGAATGCCAGACCTACCATCACGAGCGTGGCCAAAACTTACTGCGGGAAGAGGTCGGTACAAATGGGGAAGCAGAAATCATAAGAATTATATCCTACAGAACTGCCCCCAGTATGTAGACTTGAGAAGAAAGAGGTGGCCCACTTACACTAGCGTCCAAGACAAACTGTATGTCGTGGCTGATAATCTGAGGCAGACGGCGACCTTTATTAGAGAATCCGAAATCCCAATCTAATGAGAACGCAGAAGAAGAAATACCATATCCTGAGCAGAACTTTGCCACCCCAACAGTACTTCAGAATTTCTCTCTCTCTCATAGAGCAGATGCCCCGCCTCTGCAGCCATCATGCTCAAACCCCAAGTATACTACAACATTCAATGATCATCATCAGGTGCCGTGCCGGCTGGCGTAGGCGATCATGGATCTACACAAATCTCTGTCGTTGGTGTTTGCTATCAACTCAGATGTTGACGCACTACCGTTCCATAAGTCAGCAATCCAAAATTTTCTCTGTCTTCCTCTGTCTCGTCTACCCTCGATCTTACCGGTTGTCACAATGTGTTCTAAACCTCCCCTCCTCATCACATGTCCGAAAATGATGACTGCCTCTTTCTTATATTTATGATAAGCTTTCTCTGTGTCTTGATCTCATTCAACACCTCAACATTAGTCATTTTAGCAGTCCATGGATTCTCATCATTCTTCTTCAAAACACATTTATAAAACCCTCAGAGATTTTTCGATCTGTGTGTTCATTGTCCATGACTCGCACCCGTATATATTCAATGATATACATAATAAATGGAACCTGAGGAAGAAAATGCTTATAGTGCTGGATTTATAGAAAAGCAGTCCCCGAATACGTTAATAAACGGATCGCTTAAGAGGATCATCTCCAACACCCCATACTTCACCTAGATACCGTAAGTGTACAAGACTAACAAGATGAGATGAGGTGACTTCTAAACCGAGAAGATATTGTCTTTAGCATTGTCGTTTTCTATAGAAAACGACTAAAAAAACAACACAAATAATAACGCATAAGTTGCAAACATTTCAACTGGTGTATATGTGATATGATAGGATCACAAATAAGGAGTTTATGGAGAGAACAAGTCAGATTCCAGTGAGCCAAGAAGTTTAAAAATGAAACTGGCACTAGTTAGGGCACACTTTGAGAAAATCCGAGGGAAATATAACGAGGAGGACCCTTTCCTGGAACCCACAGGGACAGTGGAATAGAGGGATGCTTAGAGATACAAGGGGAAGAGATTTGGAGGAAGATATATCAACAAAATAAAGAAGAGCTTTTTTGGTTTTTTTTCCCGATCGAGAAGCACTTGAGCGAAAGCTCTTCGGCTCGTTGTCATGGACATCGTAACCCTTCGGTTCGGTGCCACGAACACCGTAAATCTGGGGAACCTGTAGCTTTTCTGCCAGTCCGCGGAGTTGAACCCGCACTTACAGAGGACTAGTCACCCGTAGTCAACGCGCTACGAGCACGCTAGGCAGGCGGGCAAAGAAGTGCTTTAAGGAGTTAGCTAAAGATATGAAGACTTGGCATGAGTTGGTTGAGGGCCTATAACCCAATCGGGGCTAAAAAAAAGACAAGAGAGAAAGATAGAGTAAGCTAAATATAATAATAAGTATGAACCAGAAGTATATTAGCTCATTATTGAAAAATGTGGACCATAACATAGACTATTATCAATCTAAGACAAGTATAAACTTGCAGTGGGTATGGACACGCGACACGTTCTGTGGGCCTTGATAACAACTAATATTAAGGAAAGTCTGGAAAAAATACGAAAGAAAAACAGACAGACTAGAAAAACATAGATTACATAACTGCAATAAAAAAGTGTGGACTAGTTTAAATATAAATGACTTTCTGAAGACAATCAATACAGGTATTACTGGAAAGAGCTTATACGGACATCATGATTAGTGATCTCACAACATAGATTACCTATCACCAGTGAAAGATGACATGGCAACTATTCTCAGTAGCGTCATAATGATATTACGGTAATCCTTCTTTGTGTTCCCCTAGCATAAAGATCATCCCAATCAGTGACTTCACCACAAGGATATCATCCCCACCAGTGACTCCATCACAAGGATATCATCCCCACCAGTGACTCCATCACAAGGATATCATCCCCACCATGGACTCCATCACAAGGATATCATACCCACCAGGGACTCCATCACAAGAATAACATCCCAATCAGTGACTTCACCACAAGAATAACATCCCAATCAGTGACTTCACCACAAGGATATCATCCCCGCCAGTGACTCCACCACAAGGATATCATCTCAATCAGTGACTTCACCACAAGAATAACATCCCAATCAGTGACTTCACCACAAGAATAACACCCCAAATCAGTGACTTCACCACAAGGATATCATCCCCACCAGTGCCTTCACCACAAGGATATCATCCCCACCAGTGACTCCACCACAAGGATATCATCTCAATCAGTGACTTCACCACAAGAATAACACCCCAATCAGTGACTTCATCACAAGAATAACATCCCAATCAGTGACTTCATCACAAGAATAACATCTCAATCAGTGACTCCATCACAAGGATATCTTTATCAGTGACTCCTTACTGATATCATCCTCATCATTAACTCCACCACAAGGACATCACCCACACCAGTGATCACATCACAAGAATAACATCCATCAGTGACTCCACCACAATGATAAAAACATCATTATCATTGATATAGACGCCTCTTCTTATCTTTTGCTATCTCTTGCAACTAGTTTAGGCTTTCCCACATATCGTTCAGATCACTCCAGATCACTTTTCCATGAAATTCTAGGTCCGCTTTAAACTATACTTAGACTTTGATATCCCCCCCATGAGGCCATTACCTTGTAGTGGTGGGGGCTTGCGTACCTCAATGATCCAGAAAGCTATGCCGGCAGGAACGTTCTGTTCCTGGAAGGGTTACCATGCCGGACAGGTCCAAGGTGAGGGTCAGACTAAATGTGGCCTCCTGGTCCTCCAGGTTGGGAGTTGGGCGCAGTGCTAACAACTCTGCCCCATAAAAAAAGAAAAAATGTTACAGAAACTTCAAAAGGAAAAAATGCTCTCGATGTCCAGCGGTCTTGAGACAGAGTACCACTGTCAGCATGAACAGTATGGGTGAAAGCCGCAAGGAAGCCCACGCTGGAAATTCAAGTCTGCTGGATGTCAAAACTAAACTAAGAATAGGATTCTGGAACGTCAGAACAATGTTCGAGACCACAAAGACATCACAGGTGGTAAAAGAGATGCAACACTATAAATTACATTCTAGGGTCAGCGAAAGTAGATGGACAGGCTTTGGACAGACGACAACTAGAACAGGGGAAACCATCTTATACTCAGGAAGAGACGACGGAAATCATTCAGCAGGAGTTGCACTAATCATAGGAAAGGATTGAATAAACATCTCTTAGAGTGGCACCGATTAATGAAAGATTGTTGAAAGCCCGATTTAATGGGAAACAAGGAAGCTAACTATCATTCAATGCTATGCACCACTAACGAAGCCGAAGAAGAGGACAAAAACACATTTTATAGAAGGTTGCAGGAAATAGTGGACAAGGTTCCAGCTCAGGACGTTTTGTGCATAATGGGAGACCTAAACGCAAAGTTGGAAACAATAACAGACACAGAGAAGCAATAATGGGGAAAGAGGGATGTGGCACTGCAAATGAAAATGGAGAAATGTTGAGCAATTTTGTCTAGAAAACAGACTGATCATAGGAGGCACATTGTTTCCACACAGGACCATACACAAGTACATATGGATATCCCCAAATGGAAGAGATGAAAACCAGATAGACCACTTTATGATCAACAGTAAATGGCGAAAGACATTACTTGATGTAAAGGTGAAAAGAGGAGCTGACGTGGGCAGCGACCACCACTTTGTCGTTGCCATGATCAGGCTCAAACTCAAGAAAACATATATACAAGCCAAGACAAGAACAGAATACTTTAATGTTAACCTATTAAAGACAGAGGTTGCTACAAAATATATAGTGGAACTAAAGAACAGATTTCAAATCCTGTCAGAGCAGTCAGACACAACACCAACTGAAAGTATCCAAGAAAAATGGAATGCGATCAAAGGCACATATAAAATAGTTAGCAGTAGTGTACTGGGAACCAGTAAAGGACAACATAAAGAGTGGATAAGTGGCCAGACCTTAGAATACATCCAAAAGCGAAAGGAGAAAAAAATCTCATCAATAGCATTAGATCAGAACGTCAAAAAGATAAGGCAAGAAAAGAATATACAGAACTAAACAAAATGGTAAAAAGAAGTGCTAGAACAGACAAGAGACAATTTATGGAAAAGACAGCAGAAATAGCAGAAAAAGCTGCTAAAGTACATGATCTGCACACACTGTACAAGATTACCAAACAATTATGCGGAGGTAAAGACACAACCATAACATGCCAGTCAGAAACAGCCTAGGACAACTGTTGACAGCAGAGCAGGAGCAGGATATGAGATGGACATCCCACTTTGAAGATGTGCTAAACAGACCTGATCCTGAACATCCACCGGATATCCCACCGGCCGCACAGGATATTGATATCAACCTCAAATTGCCAGAAAGCAAGAAATAGTAAAAGCTATTGGATCCCTGAGAAACAACAAAGCACCGGGAAATGATGAAATGACAGCAGAGCTTTCAAGATCGATCCCATCTTAGCTGCAAACATATTAGAGCCATTGTTTGCAGATATCTGGGAGAAAGAAGAATTGCCTAAGGATTGGACTAGGGTACTGTGGTGAAAATCCCCAAGAAAGGAGACCTAACAGATTGCAATAACTGGAGAGGAATCACGTTGCTTTCAATCCCAAATAAGATATTCTGCAAAATTGTCATAATGCGAATACAAGAGCAGTAGACAAGTGTCTACGAATGGAGCAAGCAGGATTTAGGAAAGGAAGAGGAACAAATGAACACATATTTACCCTGCGTAACATTTTAGAACAATGTAGCGAGTGGCAAAAGACTATATACATCAACTTCATAGATTTTGAAAAGGCATTCGACAGCGTCCACAGAGACAGCCTATGGAAGATACTGAGACAATACGGCGTACCGCAGAAGCTTGTCAACATCATAGCCCTCTTCTATAAAGATTTCTCCTGCAACCTAAAGAATTCCAACAAAACATTCCCAGTAAAATCTGGTGTAAGACAGGGATGCGTAATGTCCTCTCTTTTGTTTAGTATTACAATTGACTGGGTGCTAAAAAATGCCATAAAACAACAAGCACCAAGAGGAATAAGATGGACCCCTTTCGAGATGCTTGAGGACCTGGACTTTGCAGACGATATAGCCCTGGTGTCACACAAATATGAACATATACAAGAGAAAAGTACAATACTTCTACCTTGGCAAAGACAGTAGGCCTCAAAATAAACACAGGAAAAACAAAAATTATGACAAACAGTGAAATCCAACAACCAGTAATGTTAGAAGATGAAACACTGGAAAGGGTTGAGCAGTTTACATATCTTGGTAGCTTACTGACACTAAATGGTGGCACAGAGGAGATATAAAATCACGTCTGAGTAAGGCCAGAACCGCTTTTGCCAGAATGAAACCAGTATGGAAGTCCAAAATCTACAATAGGACCACAAAGCTTAAACTCTATAAAGCATTGTTTTGCCAGTTTTGCTCTACGGATCGGAGTGTTGGAGGATGACCAAAGGAGATACTAGCAGGCTGTCAGTTTTCCACCACTCTTGTCTTCTGCAGAATCTTGGGAATCTTTTGGCCAGTAAAAATATCCAATAACCAACTACTCCAAGACACAAGACAAGAGGCAATGAATGACATACTCAAAAAGAGAAGATGGAAATGGCTCGGACATGTTATGAGAATGAGACAAGAAATGCCTTCAAGGATAGCCCTCACTTGGACACCAGAGGGAAAGAGAGAGAAAGGCAGACCACGGACAACATGGAGGCGCATGATGGAAGAGAACTGGACACCGCATCTCTGACGTGGGGCTCTGCGCTGAAGGTTGCACGGACAGGAGAGCATGGAAAGTCCTTTCTGAAGCCCCATGTGTCACTAGGCATGACGGATTAAGTAAGTAAGTAAGTAGACTTTGATATAGCAACAACATAGGCGTCACTATAAATTATTCCAGTGAAGGGAGGGGTGGGGGGAATGAATACAAATAATTTTAGTTGGTGGTTTACTACGTCGAAAAAAAACCAGTTCCCCAAATATTTTTCAAAAGTGATTTTCTAGGGGGGTTGGGAAGGGGGGTGTGTGTTTGAGGTTGGATCCTCCCCCATAGACGCACATAAGCGCAACAGGGCAGAACAGTCGTAACTAATGAAGCTGAAAGCTCTAGACAAATGCAGTTCTTGTTATAAATTAAATTTTTGAAATTTGAATAATATAAATTAAATAATAATTTCCTCTCGTACCGTTATACGTTACATAGGGCCTGCAAGAAATTTCTCCATACCGCTCTATCCTGGGTAACTCGCTCATTCTCTTCCATGGAACTGAGACATATATTTTTGCCTCTCTCACAAAGTTATTTTCAGTCTCCTTAGGTTGTCCTCTCTTTTTCTTGAACCTTTTTCATCCCACTTCAATGCCTGCTTTGATATTCTTTGATCATTTCTTCTCCCAAACTGTGTCCCAAAATATCTCTATCTTCTTCTTATAACAGTTGTTACTGGTGATTGACTAGACATTTCTCTGATTTCATCATTTCTGAATTCCTGCATTTTTTGTTCATTTTTTTAAGCATCTATTTTTTAAACTTTAGTTTTTTCTAACTCTCGCCATATGTTAGAATTGATACAACTTTAATTGAAAATTCGTAAGTTAGTTTATTACTTAAAATACATTAAGAGTAAGTTAAAAAAAAAAAACAATTCGGAAAAAGTGTCAATATGGGCTGTACACAGTTTATGTCTTGGCAAAATTATGGTGAAAATGTTAATTCGTCACTTCCCTCTGTGCCTGGCATTGTAGACTTAGGCCCCCCGTTTTTTAGCTTTGCAAAAAAATGTTGAAAAAATCCGGACTGTTACCTCATGTGCTGCAGTTTGTCCCTGCCTGTTTCGACCTTTTTCCCGGCGTCTGGCATCACGAGTTAGCGGGAAACAAACAGTTCTGTCAGTGCCCCTCATTCCCGCCCCCTCCCGGGTTGGCGGTGATAAGTTTCAGATTAGTGATGATCGAAAAGTTAAGTATTTGTGTCTCGAATACCCATTATTGATCCGACAACAAATATTTCATCTAACAAGAAGAATTCGTTACTTTACCACTACTATGTCATGTTTTGTTGTCCACAATGGATTTTGAAATTCTATTTCATGCCCTAATAGTACTATGACATCCACCTCCAAATTATATGAGGACCTCGATGGTGCTGGAGTTCGTGACTGCAACTGAGATCTTCCTGTGTAAAAGAGATCAGAGCACACTAGGTTACTCATCGAAGTGCAATGATGATGGTCCTATCAATCAATCAATCAATCTTCAAGATCATGAAGCTGCCTTTCACATCTGATGTTCTCTTTCAATTATATCACATCAGGTCATAACAGTGTAGAAAGATCGATATTAGTATTTCCAGTATTTTAAAATACTCGTTGTTCTTGCGAATACCAGTATGCAACAACAAAACGTACTATAACAATAACCGATAGATTACAAATATTATTACATAGTGACTTCTTTCTTCTTCTTCTTCTTATTTTGTCGTCACAGTGCTACCGGGTTGTTGCTCAGTGTCGAGGTTTTCTGTTTTTGTCTTGTGCTGTTCTGGTGGCTTCGGTGATTGTTATTTTTTCTTTTTGACAGGATTCTGCTATGCATTCTAACCATTTTTCTCGTGGACTTCTCTCTCTTCTTTTCTTCTTTTCTGATGTTATGTTTGTAGAGGACTATGTATACTGTGGAGTTCTTATCATGTGGCCAAACCACTTCATTTTTTGTTTCTCAATGTAATTCAGCAATGTTCTTGCCAACTTTCTTTCTTATTCTGATGTTGGTGACTTTGTATTTTCTGGTGTTGTTGGTAACTTTTCAGAGGCACTGAGTTTCACATGCAGTTATTTTTTGCGACTGCGCTTTGCTCAGTGTCCATGTTTAGCTCTGGTAACACAAAGTAAGTATGAAAATGCTGTTGATCATCTGTTGTTTAGCTGTCAGTGAGATTTTTCGGTGCCTTAACGATGGGGCTAGTTGGTAGGTTGCAGAATTTGCTTTTTCACTTAGCCTCTATCTCTCTGTCTAGTCTTTTATTTTCTGTGAATATACATTCTAAGTATTTAAATTCTTTCATTTGGTTGATTTTATTTCCATTGACATGAATGTTTAGTTTATTATGTTTTCTTCCCATATTCATTATTTCGGTTTTAGTGTTATTGATTTTTATGTCATTCTTTATACAGTTTTGGTTCAGAGTGTCATTATGTAAGTATCGACTAGTCGATACTTTTCGAACATTAATTAGATATCTCAACATCTTCACATATCTCTACATGCAATCAATAATCGTTAGTAATACAGTACTCGATAGATGTGCTATATTACTGCTACCTAACAAGACTATTGTTTCTGACAGCTATCTATTACGTGTTTGGGTGTTGACTTCAGTATTGCCTTACGTTGGCATCTGTAGCTTAAGCGGTAGTAAGCTCGATAACAACCCAAGAGTAGCTGGTTCAAACTCCGCGGAAGGCAGTTTGGAAGCAATTTTGTTTCCGTGGCAGTTTTACGAAAGGTAAAAATAGACTTTACCGTTTAGAAAGCAATGGAAAACTACTGAACGTTTAAGTGGTGTCTAAAAAAAATTGTTTACTGTGGTTGATGACTACGTTCTGTAAAAGTTTGCACGATTTTCATTCATTGCCCTATTGGTTTTCTGTTATCTAAATTCCTGAAATTTTGCTTTTCTTTCAATCTAGCTGACGCCAGAAAATTTTGGTGTCATTTTTACAGCTTTATTATCGTTAATATTTAGGCAAATAATTCTTCATTTTCTTTTTAAAGAGTTTCTATTAGTGTCAACATCATCTAGTCGCGTGTCCTAAGTAGAACTTCATCAACCTAACATTCCCTCATTATTTCTCTCTCTCTTAGGCAAGATGTTCCGGTTTTTCATCCATCATACCACAAGATAGTTACACACTAAATCTATCTTCTCCGTAGTCTTCAACTTCTTCTCTTTGCCGGGATTAGTCCTTTCATAATTGTCTTCTCCAACCTTTCCTGCTCGTTTGTATGTCCAAAATACTTCAATTGTCTCATTCTTACTTAGTTCTATTCTCCACGTTGGAGTCTTCCCCAGTGTTTTTATAAGTTCCATTCTTATAGATAACTATTTTTATTAGATCAGTAAGGCGGAAGATACTCTTAGGAAAATATGTGATCCTTCCGGAATTAAAACAGGAGAGGAATGGATTGCTGTGCCACCTCAATTTCAGACTGCTTTCACCGTTATTACATTTATTAAGAAAAACTGCGATCAAAATAATCTATCACTGATTAACGTGGAGGTGGAGGCCCTCTTGAATGACATCTCATCAATGATACAGATGTGGTTATTTACACCGATTGTTCAGTCATTCGCCAACAACGCTGTGCGTGGGCTTTTTCAGCACTCTCAGGAGGAAAAATAATAAGAGAGGCCAGTGGGACTTACGCAACAACCACAAGTAGTTTGACAATGGAGGTTCGAGCGGTTACGGAGGCGGTGAAATGGTTGGCATCTCACAACTCTCGTGTTTTCATACTCAGTGATCCCATGAGCATAATTCATAAAGTCGAATCAGGAATGGTGAGACGCAAATGGATGTACAGGTACAGACAATGATCAGAGAAATCACCTTCATTTTTGTCCTTGGGCACGCTGGAGTTAGGGGTAATGAACGAGCTAATAGATTGGCTGGTTTGGCTAAAATATCAGAAGGAGTTACCTTGGATTGAAATGACAATCTTTCCGAACAGAGAAGGTTTAGGGCTGTGAATACCTCTCGCTGACCAAATTGAGAGAGATGGGTGTCAATTTTGGTGCAGCTCGAAAAGAACGACATACTAAATATGCAAAGAGATTGATTAATCAACATCGAGCTGGCGTGTTGGGCCGCTGGACGCTGCTGGATTTGCTGAGACGGAGATCGGAGCACCTATGGACATGTCCGGAGTGCTATGATGATAACTGATATAAGATCCAACTAGCCTGGGAAACACACCACCGAATCTTATTTCTATTGTGTTGTATTCCCTATTATATGACATTTTACCTCTTTACAGATGGCCAATTGGTGTTTTACTGTAACAGCTTTTTAGTTTGCGCTTGTTTCCCTTGCCTTTCTATCTATGTATCCCCTTGGAAGATAGTCTGCTATTGCTATCTTTCTGACATCGACCTGCACTGTTACATGACCGTTTATTAGAGTAGACAACAGAAATCGCTCTAACGGAAATAGTGAACTGAGAACAGTATAATGCGGACTTAGATGTTCCGTAATCTGTGATGTAGAGAACAGTTACAAATACTTTGAAGTAACTGAAACGCGTATCAATTTTGTATACATAAAGCGGGTATCTTGACTGGTCTATACCGGTCCCGGAATGGCGTGTTTAGATTCACCGGAAATGTGTGAGCTATTTTGATCCGAGTTACATTTCTTGCGTTCTGGCACGACAGCACAACGCTGACTCAGCAGTCTTGCCAGGTATACGGTTTGCTAGCAAAATTGGGCTAATGCGAAACCAGGTCTGTGTGAAATTGGTACTATAAAGTGTTTTAGGGCTTGTTTATATTATCTGTATTTGTTGAGCTAGTACGGGTTTGAAATACTTATACAAGACCGTTAGGCTGGAATGTTTGGAGTGACAGTATGTGAGCACTGGTTAGTAGGCACCATATGTGAGACACTATGTGAACACTGTTTGTGAGTGTAAAGGTTGGTACACATTGTTGTTAATGCATAGTTACATTTCTTTCTCTAATATAGGTCAGTTCCTCAAAACATGCGATCCAGAGATAGCTGTCTGTATCTAATGTAATTATTTGTCTATAGTAGCTAAGGTCATGGAGGAATCGGAAAGACGCAAAATATAGCGTTTTATAAAGTTGCAGAAATGGACGGGTTACGTCTGGCGAGTGCACACAGGCGAAAAGCGAGAATGCAGGAGATTCATTGCAGCCAACCTTCGATGGGGAGACGGCACCTGATGATGATGATTGCAGTTATATTTAGAACAGAATGTGAATACGTCAGGGAATTTGTGCTTGTCGTCAAGGTAAACTGTGTAACATGGTCAATGAACTAATGTCATAACTTTGATCCTATTTTTTAAAAAAAAAATTCATTTTTATTTTTTTAAAATACATGAATATTATCCCGTCCGGTTTGAACGGTGGAGAACTAAGAAAAGTTAACACAAGGTTGAAATTTTAACAACCCTCCTCCTCCTCCTCCCCCAAATTTTTTTAACATTAAAAAGAAATGGAATAAAATAAATCAAGTTACAAAATGCTTCGTTTTGCATTCTTTGGTGGTTTCTATTGAACTAAAAGTGTTAATTACATCATTTCAATGTATTTTTTACTATTTCTTTTTCGATAACAAATATCGAAAAGCTCGTCAATCTGCTCTCTGAGTTATCTTGACTCCAGATAGTTCTGGAACAAATTTAGCGTTGAGAAACTTGTATATCAATTCACAACTGATAATCAATTAGGTAAGAAAAATAGTATGCGCAAGCAGGTTGTGCGACTCAAATAGTTTCTTTCCACTTTGAACCTCAGCCTTTTCAAAGATGTTCATTATCTGCCTCTTCTGATGGGATTTTTACAGAATGAGGAGACGCTGCAATCGTATATCTTCAAAATGATATTCTTTTTTTCTCTAATCGTGTTTACATCACGGCGTCAGGAAAAAGGGTTGTTTAAAAAAAACAGGCTCTTCAGAAGGAACGTGCATGTTTCACTATCGATATATAAATATATCGAATAAATTAAATATATCGAATCTGTGTAATTAGCTCTTGACTAAATGGCTCAGAAACATGGTCAGCCTACTCAAGGCACGGGGGAGACTTAACATCTTTCACCTTCGATATCTCCGCAAAATTATAAACATCAGGTGGTACGACAAGATAACCAACTCTGAAGTACTGCAACGTGTAACTAACTCAATCTTGGGGATGCTCAGCAGTAGAAGACTAAGATGGCTAGAAGGTGTAGGAAGAATGGACAATTGCTGCATACCAAAACAAATGTTGCTCTGTGAGCTTTCGAAGGGGAAGAGGCACCAAGGCAGACCACTGCTCAGATATAAAGATGTCTGCAAGGCCTCAATAACATTTCTATCGGTCTGAGCAAATGGGAACTGCTGATGAGAGTTATATGGAAAACAACATTGCAATTGTTGCAGAATCTTTTGAAGAGAGACTTAGGGATGAGCTGAAATACAAGAGAACAAGGAAAACTCGGGTTGGCATAAAACACTACCAATTAACCGTCTGTGAAGACAAAAAAGGTCACATATAAACATATATATTTATGCGGTCCACTGTTAGCATAGCCGACCTTTTGCTTCGTGCCCACTGTATCAAAGTTAATTTGCATAACATTCACATCATTAATTAATATTTCTATTGTTGACTTTGGTAAACAGACAGACAATTAATTTCTGAATATCTTTTAAATATATGGAACATTTCTTGGGTCTTGGGCAACACAAGTTATTTAAAGAGGGTATGTGGTAACGATTAATTTAAGAACCTCAGATCTAGAGTGTGGCCCGGTTTTCGAATACTTGTTGACATTCAAGGTTAAGAAGAAATGAGTTCTATAAATACATTGTAGAAGACCTTGACCTGAATTTCTTATTCGCCAGAGGGACGTGTTATACAGATTGACATGAGTAAGGAGAAATGAGTATACCTGTGTGCGTGTGTGTGTGTATGCTTTAATAGAAAACGTTAGAACATTCTTTTCGCTTAGCTTGTTATTGTTTGTTTGGTATGTAGGGGAGTTAAGCTGAGGCACGCATGTTCAACCTAAGGATGAACCTTGCTTTGGTTATATCAGATCATGTAGGCTTTCAAATATGAAAAATAAAAGATTAATTCCTTTCGGAGAATCCAACAGTTATTCAGAAGAGAGGGAAATTTCAGGTTGTGAATCCCAGTCCGGACAGATTGAGAGAGATAGGTGTCGATATTGGTACAGCCCGTAAAGAACGATATACTAAATATGCAAAAAGATTGATTAATCAATATCGAACTGGCGTGTTGGACAGCTGGACACTGCTGGATTTGTTGAGGCGGAGAACGGCACCTTTGGGCATGTCCGGGTGCTGTGATGATAAGTCCTTTTATAACTGATAACTGATAATAGTTATTGATTTTTGCGTAGCGGCGCTATAGTTGTTCTTATGGGCCCCGTCATTTTCCGGGTTTTGACTGTTCTAGAGTTATCCATTGTATACTTTTTTCCCGACAGACTCTATCCAGTATTTGTTGTGTACTGTTGTATAATTGATTGATTGATAGAACAATCATCATTGCACTTCGGTGAGTAACCATATGTGCTCCGATCTCTTTCTTACACAGGAAGATCTCAACAGCAGTGCACGAACTCCGTAGCACCAACGAGGGTCCCCGTTGTAATTTTGAAGATGGTGAAGATATTTTTGTAGGAATTTTATTTTTAATATTTTCTAATGAATTTGCCTGGACAGCGGCTTTCCAGCCTGTTCTTCTCGGTTTTAAACTGCCAAGGGTTCTTTACGTGCTCAAATTGAACACGGGACCTACGTTTATCGTCCGTCTCCGATAGGACTGTTGTATAATTATTTTCACTAGTCTAGAGCCATCCCCAGAAATATTGTAATTCCCACACAATTGATGTATTCTAATATCACTTTCCAAGATTGAAAACGTTCAGGAGATACACACAAAAAGCCAACAACCACTGACAGTGTTGGGTTGCCAAAGAAGAAAATGTTATCGAATTTTTTAGATATGGTATTAGTACATAGAGCCAGTACTGACATACGGTTGCGAGTTATGGTATTAGTACATAGAGCCAGTACTGACATACGGTTGTGAGTTATGGTATTAGTACATAGAGCCAGTACTGACATACGGTTGCGAGTTATGGACCGTAAACAGATAGAATAATATCTGGAGGGCACAGAGGTGTAGTTTTACAGAAGAATGACGATAGTACCATAGACTGCTAAAATGAAAATGTGTAGGTGTTGAATGAGGTCAAGATACAGAGAAGCTTATTAATCAAGAAAGACCCAATCACCATTTTTGGACATGAGAAGGTGGGAAGGGGTGGTTGAACACATTGGACAACGGGCAAAATCGAAGAGAACGAGACAGAGGTAGACGAATAGAGACAATTTTGAATAGCCGGACTTCATTGCATAGAAGAGCATTAACATCTAAAATGATAGCAAACACCAGGAACAGAGATTTGTAGAGATCCATGACCACATACGCCAGCCGGCCCGCCTGATAATGATTAGTACACACTTTAGCGGAAAAGATTATGTACATTTCCCTGTCTTCATACGTTATTGAAAGTGTATGATAAAGTAGAAGGTAGCTAGACTCAGTAGCGCAATGATCTAGATTTGCCCAAACTCAAGGCACAATTTCCGCAGCTCAATGCTGAAATAATTGTACACGCTTGCTGATGGTGCCAATATTTCCATTAAAAAAATCAATCGTTATAAATGTCTTTTACGTTTTTTTTCATTAGAAACGGAAACTTGGATTCATGAAATTTATATCATTGATTGATCCAGGGAAAAAATCTTAACATAGACCATTATCTAAAATTGATTTCTCTCATAGGATTGTGCGAACTTTGCTTTTACGATCTTATTCAAATTCAAAATTTTGTAATAAAAAACAATCAGCATATTTAAGCTTCGGTTTTTAAAAACTTAACCAGTTTGGTACGTCCGTATATTTAAAAAAAAACGAGGTAAAATTGAAAAATATTGACTCAGCAAAACATGTACAATTTTAATGAGGTCAAGACACAAACAAATTAACAAGTTTAGAAGGTTGGCGTCAGGATACTTATTACACAACTGTCTGAATTACTCTCTTACCCCCTCCCCCATTCTATTTTGCCTCACTGCATCAGGATAAGAAAGATTCATAGAACGGGCTTTTGTGTGCGATACCAAAAAAATGTCTTTCGTTGCCTCTGTTATCTCTGAGGGCCATCTTTTTCGTGTGACCTTTTGTCTTGTATCCATTGTATCACAAGCAACATAGCACTTTGCGTGTTGGTAATCTGCTTCTGTGGCCGAACCATTTAATTTGCCGTTTCTTGATGAAGTTCAGTAGGCCTACTGATGTTAACCTGTTTTTCCCCTGATGCTTCATTTCTAAACCCGGTCTCTTCTTGTTACCCCAACATTCTGGTAGACTTTTTCATCTCTGTCGTGACTAGTTTTCTTCTATCATTTGATGTCAGCGTTCAAGTTTGGCACTGGTAGCATAATGGGGGGAGAAAGATTGTGTTGAACATTGGTCTTTTTTGTGTTCATGGTGACATATTTGCAGTTTAAATTGGGCAAATTTTTCCCCTATCATTTGATTTGCTTTGTTTGCATCTGTGTTGGATTTCATTAGCTATTCTTCCGTAATCTCTTCATAACTTTACAAGCACAAATCAGATTATACCACTGTCGGGTTGTAGACCTGTTCCAGTGACTTCAGATTACCTAGATGGGTCACATGGTGCACTAGTCTGATATATTCAGTCTAGAAACCAAAAATTTCCCTCAAAAAAACTGAAAACGACTTCGGTTAGAGGCCGGCTGAAATTCCAAATTACTGCAGCAGAATAAAACACGAAATGTATGAAGTGTAATACTGAACAGTCTTAAACTATCAGTTGACTAGTTAAACTATCAGTTGACTTGTTAAACTATCAGTTGACTTGTTAAACTATCAGTTGACTTGTTAAACTGTCAGTTGACTTGTTAAACTATCAGTTGACTTGTTAAACTGTCAATTGTCTTGTTAAACTATCAGTTGACTTGTTAAACTGTCAATTGACTTGTTAAACTATCAGTTGACTTGTTAAACTGTCAGTTGACTTGTTAAACTGTCAGTTCACTTGTTAAACTATCAGTTGACTTGTTAAACTGTCAGTCCCCTTGTTAAATCTTGAACACTGATCAGTCTTAAACTGTCAGTTTACTTGTTAAATCTTGAAAATTGAACAGTTTAAACTGTCAGTTGACATTAAATCTTGAACATGAACAGTCTTAAACTGTCGTTGACTTGTTAAATCTTGAACATTGAACAGTCTTAAACTGTCAGTTGACTTGCTAAATCTTGAACATTGAACAGTCTTAAACTGTCAGTTGCCTTGTTAAAACTTGAACATTGAACAGTCTTAATCTGTCAGTTGACTTGTTAAATCTTGAACATTGAACAGTCTTAATCTGTTAGTTGACTTGTTAAATCTTGAACATTGAACAGACTTAAACTGTCAGTTGACTTGTTAAATCTTGAACATTGAACAGTCTTAAACTGTCAGTTGACTTAACTGTCAGTTGACTTGTTAAAATGTCAG
>JADZMA010001208.1:0-23620 GCA_020796225.1 Arion vulgaris
GTTTTCAAAATGCATAATGTTTCCCAACGCACTTCCCTTTCCTGTTCTGCTTTTCTACCAACCCCTACCACGTCAGCCTCCTTCAACTTTTCTCTCTCCTAGCTTTTTCATGTTTTTTTGGACGTCGGCCTTCTCTTCCCATCCCTGTCCATCTCAGACTGTCTACAATGCCTATTGGCAACGACATACATGCCCAAACACCTCTATCTTCGTATTTTAATGTTGGTCCCCCAAAGATACACAGTCCATTCGATTAAAAACTTCCTCCTTTATTTATGGTATTTGGTCAGACAATTTGCTGGATTTTTCTTAAACATTTATTCTGAAATGTCTCAAATTTGTGTAATATGTGTTGGGTTATTTTCCAGCATTCCTACTGTAAGTATCACTCCAGTACATTACTTCTATATATTTTAAGTTTTGTTTTAAGATTAGTCTTTTTTTTCCAGATTTGTCAGAGCATGCAAGGTTTGCCTTGCCTTCTTTATTTTTCGATGAGGGCCCTTTTTCTGAATCTCCATCTTGCGATACTGTCTTCCCAGGTAAATTCTGTTTCTTCCCCCAACGCCGATATCGAGATTTGTCACCATTCTGTGGATTTGTATGTGATCTGACCTAAAGCGATTGTACGGTGTCCAAAGTTATGCGCCTCCCGTGGACACACCCGATTTCGTGTTCTTTTTTACTAGGTAACATCCTAAGGCCTACATCAGCCACATCTTACGACATGCATTGCTTTGTAGTGTGTTATTGGCTTCCCGGGGCTACTCAGAGCCATTTATGCAATTCCGACACCCTCTATGATTTCATGTTTTGTGTTGAGTTCTCAAATTTATGATTATTTCTCATTACTTTTGTCTTGGATATATTTATTTTTTAAGTCTTTTTTTGAGCTATTCGGAATGTCTTTTGTTATAAAGGGTTTTTGTTGTGGCTATTCAGAAAATGGTGGACAGATTATGACGACCGACTAATCCTGTGTTTTGCATGATATTGCGTGAAATGAATTTTGTTTTAATTCCTTAAAACATAAATCAATTGAAGTGATGAACAGTTTTGTTTCATTTAAACGCCATATGTATTTATGCTGCTTTGTGGAGATACCTGCTGTTCCCCATTCTGAATGTGTTCACACAAAAGTTGTTAGCATTTCTGGTGTTTTCTTTTGGGCACGGGAACGGAGCAATTATGGGGTGATCCGTTGCAGTGAAGTTGGGAGCCATACTATGAACTGGAAAGATTATCTAAATTCTTTGATCATCCTTGTTTCCCTGGCCAAAAGACAAATATCATCGCTAATCCAATCTTCCAGAACGTGTAAGTGTTCACGAACCTTTGATTTTATCCTTTATGGTTTCTCTCATCAGCTAGTCTGAGTTAAACAGGAATGGTGAAAGAATATACCCCTGTCCAACCCCTGTATTGAACTCGGATCACTCGGTCACTAGCTATTGCATACTATTTGACAATGAAACCCTAATGTATATCGGTATTATTTGACAATGATCATTTGATTATGTAATAATCAAATAAGTTATTAATTCGATCAACATATACAAAACAAAGATACTTATAAGTTATTAATTCGATCAACATATACAAAACAAAGATACTTATAAGTTTTTAAATTCTGATCAACATATACAAAACAAAGATATTATAAGTTATTAATTCGATCAACATATCAAAACAAAGATACTTATAAATTAAATTCATCAACATATACAAACAAAGATACTTATAAGTTATTAATTCGATCAACATATACAAAACAAAGATACTTATAAGTATTAATTCACCCAACATATACAAACAAATGTTTATAAGTTATTAATTCGATCAACATATACAAAACAAAGATACTTATAAATTATTAATTCGATCAACATATACAAAACAAAGATCTTAAGTTATAATTCGATCAACATATAAAAACAAAGATACTTATAAGTTATTAATTCGATCAACATATACAAAACAAAGATACTTATAAGTTTTTAAATTGATAAACATATACAAAACAAAGATACTTATAAGTTGTTAATTCGATCAACATATACAAAACAAAGATACTTATAAGTTATTAATTCGATCAACATATCAAAACAAAGATTATAAGTTATTAATTCGATCAACATATACAAAACAAAATACTATAAGTTTTTCGATCACATATACTAAACAAAGATACTTATAAGTTATTAATTCGATAAACATATCAAAACAAAGATACTTATAATTTATTAATTGATCAGTATATCAAAACAAATATACTTAATATATTTTTTCTGACGCTGGTTTAATGTCATCAAACAAATCATTTTCTCAGATCTTTATCTACAACTGGGATTAAACTGAACAGACACTGAACAATGTAATGAATGGATGTTGCTTCAATATTTTCCCCCAAAATTAGTCGTAGGTATATTTGATCTAACAGCTTCTCCAGGTCTAAACCACTTGTTCTTCTCTCGGGGTTGTGTCCACTGCTTCTTTGATTCTATTAGAATGATTTTGCAGAAAGTCTTGGTCATTACTGATAATAGGATGATCCCTCTCCAGTTGTTACAATCTTTGAGATCATCTTTTTTTGGGGATCTTAACAATTATTCCCTTCCATGATCTGGGACAGTTCTTCTTAATATTTTATTAAATAGTTCTTGCACCGCTAATGGTTGTATTATCAGCCTTTGAAATTTCTGCAGTAATGTTGTCATCACCCGTGCCTTATTGTTTATCAAGAATTTGGGTTGCCCCCTTGACCTCAGCCACTTATCTTTTTCTTGGTATTGGTAGGAGCTGTTTCTTGCCTCTTTCGTCAAACTTGGATATGGTACAGGTCTATTTGTATTCTTCAAAATGTTCTGCCATTTTTTCTTCTGCTCGGTATCTGATGTAGAACTTTACCTCTTTTTTGTTTGGGCCCCCGAACAAAGTTCCAGTAAGTTGTTTTAGTGTGTTGTATACTTTTTACTGTTTCAGTCTTATGCCTTTTCCTTCTTCGTATCATGACATATGTCTTTATCTCTTCTAGCTGCTTTTTTCACTTCCTTGTCTTTTAGTCTATATTCCTCTTTAGTTTGGATTTCATCTGTTGCATCCTTAGTATTAAATATCTCTAGTTTCATCTTCTTCTTTTTTGGGAATACATTTCCCGTGTCATCGTTTATCCAGGGCTTTCTGTCGTTTATGTTATACTATCAATAATAAAATGAACAAAATGAAATCAGTTTAAATCTGCTAAAGTTAACTATTTTATTGCAACACTTGAGCAAATAAAGTGAGCAAAAAGAAATGACTTTTAGCATTCATATAAAATATACCTCTGTTTGATGACAAGTACATTATGACATCCCGATAATATATGTTTGCTAAAGTACATTATGACATCCAATAATATATATGTTTAATGACAATTACATTAGACATCTATATATATATGTTTGATAAAGACATTATACATCCAATAATTTATGTTTGATGACAAGTCATTGACGTCCATATAATATCTATGTTTGATAACCAGATGTTATGACATCCAGATAATATTATGTTTGATACAAGTAATTATGACCCATATAATATCTATGTTTAATGACGTCATTTATGACCAGATATTTGTTTAACGACAAATACATTATACCAGATAATATCTGTTTAACGACGAGTAAATTATACACCCAGATAAAATCTATGTTTGATAAAAGTACATTATGCCAGATAATTCTATTTTTGATGACAAGTAAATTTTGACACCCAGATAATATCTGTGTTTGAAACAAGTACATTTTGACACAGATAAATCTTTTTTGAGACAGTACATTATGACACCATATAATATCCTTTAAAGGAGTACTTATGATAACACAGATAATATCTCTTTTAGACAAGTACATTATGACACAGATAATATTTTTTGACGACGGTACATTTAGAAACTAGATATATCTATTTGATGACAAGTACATTATGACACCAGATAATATCTGCTTGACGACGAAATACATTATGACACCTAAGATAAACACTTTACAAAGAAGTACATTATGACAAAACGATTATCTCTTTGAGTATCTTATGACAATAATAATATCTTTGGGGCGACGAGTACATTGCACCTGAATATCACTTTAACGAAGTAATTTTGCAAACGAAATCTCTTGACGACGAGTACATTATGACCACAGATATATCTGCTTGACGAGAGTACATTATGACACCTGATGGTATCACCCTTTTAAAGACGAGTACATTATGACACACGATAATATCTCTTGACAACGAGTACATTATACAACAGATAATATCTGCTTGACGACAGTACATTATGACAACCTGATGGTATCACTTTTAAAGACGAGTACATTCACACACAGATAATATTTTTTGACGACAGTACATTATGACACACAGATAATATCCCTTTACGACAGTACATTATGACACCCCGATAATATCTGCTTGACGGCGAGTACATTATGACAACACAGATAATATCTCTTTGACGACAGTACAATGACACCAGATAATATTCTTGACGACGAGTACATTATGGCACCCCGATAGTATCACTTAACGACAGTACATGACAACACAGATAATATCACTTTAACGCCAAGTACTTTTGACACACAGATAATATCACTTTAACGAAGGGACATTATGACAACAAGATAATATTTTTTGACGACGAGTACATTATGACACCCAGATAATATCTGCTTGACGACGAGTACATTATGACACCCTGATATTATCACTTTAACGACGAGTACATTGCCAACACAGATAATATCACGTTAACGACAGTACATTATGACACGCTAATATCACTTTAACGACGAGTACATTATGCACACAGATAAAATCTCTTTTACGACAGTACATATGACAAACACTATATCTTTCTTGACGACAATACATTATAACCCTGATAGTATCACTTTAACGACAAATACATTATGACAAAAAGATAATATCTCTTTGACGACGAGTACAATAGACACATATAATATCTCTTTGACGACGGTACATTATGACACCGATAATATCTGCTTGACGACGAGTACATTTTGACAACCCCGATGGTATCACTTTAACAGAGTACATTATGACAACACAGATAATATCACTTTAACGGAGTACATTATGACAACACAGGGAAAACTCTTTGACGACGAGTACATGAGACACCCCTATCATACGCTTGACGACGAGTACATTGCACCCTGATGGATCACTTTAACGGCAGTCATTATGACAACACAGATAGCATCTCTTTGACGACAATACTTATGACCACACCCTAATATCTCTTTGACGGCAAATACATTATGACACACATATAATATCTCTTTTACGACGAGTACATTATGACAAACAGATAATATCCCGCGACGGCAAAATACTTTTCACCCTGATAATATCTCTTTGACGACAGTACATTATGACAACAGGAATAATATCTCTTTGACGACAGTACATTATGTCACCCAGATAATATATCTTTGACGACAGTACATTATGTCACCCAGATAATATTCTTTGACGACAGTACATTATGTTACCCAGATAATATCTCTTTGACGACGAGTACATTATGTCACCCAGATAATATCTCTTTGACGACGAGTACATTATGACAACAGAGATAATATCTGCTTTACGACGAGTACATTATGACAACAGAGATAATATCTCTTTTAGACAGTACATTATGACAACAGAGATAATATCTCTTTGACGCAACATTACGCAACCCCGATAATAAATATGTTCATTCAAAGCTTTAGGATGAAAGAATCTTGTACTTTGTAAGAATGATTGTGTGTATGGTGATACATATTTTGAATTTATGTAAGAACAAACGACAATTAAATCAAATTTTGTAATGAAACCTGTGCCTGTAATCCATTATAGTTCTCTGTACAGTTACAGCTTCCATCTATATTATCACATATGTCACGCAGCTCAGGAAAAATTTTCTAGTACAAGATTCACCAAAGTCGGGAAACATTCTGAATATAGAAATTCTCCCTAAATCTAAACACTTAACGAAATGCAGATTACAACAACGATGACTATATTATAATATCGGTTTACCATCACTTCACATGTGTCACGAGTTATGAATCCCCAGGTTGTTATTTATATATGAAGGAAGGTAGACAGTATTGTATTTAGATACATGCATTAACTTTTAGAAATATATACATTTTGTAAAGTTGTAACATGCTGTTGTGATACTAACTTGTTTGATTCATTGATTGATTCATTAATTGGTTTATTGTTTGAATGATTGATGATGATAACTTGTACATAACATAAAGATTATATTCAAACATATATTTGATATATGTCTTTTAATCTGAATTACACTCAATTATATGTAAGGTATAATTTAACAATACAGTGGTCAAACATATAGTGCTTTGAATATAAATGTTACAGAAGCGTTATCCGTATATTATAGAAGGGGAAAGAAAACACAAATCTGTCGGAAAAGCACTCGAAATCAAAGAAAAATGATTGATGATCAAAATAAGATGAATAAATTGAAGTATTAAGAACATCCTAGGAGACACAAAGGGTTGGAGAAGACAGACATCCCAGGAAAAATAGGTGTAGAGGGAGACAATTTATTGATATTAAGCTATTTATTGATATGTTGGCGACATCACATGCACGACAAGTTGTCCATGACAATGCGCTTGAATGATATCAGTTATATGTATTACACTCATCACATGCACGACAAGTTGTCCGTGACAATGCGCTTGAATGATATCAGTTATATGGAATCTATTGAACATCAAGATAGTTAACTATACCGATAAATAGCTACACGAATGAACTACTTTAAGTTGTAATGTATCATGAATATCTCTGGAGGAAGAGCTAAACAATATGGTTAGTTGTAATTTAGATGAAACAAGAAAGATCTGCTTGATCGATATTTACATTAGTTTCATATTTACTCTCCTTTCTTCCTATGCGTATTGTACCACAAGGCCCAGAGAAAGCGATTCAAATATACACTCAAGAACTCGATGAAATCTTTTGGCATAGATGTCAAAACTGGAGAATGCTGCTCAAGACAAATCAGCCTGGCGCACACTTCTTCGACACGGTTCTTCGGCCTGTGAGGCAGGTAGAACAGCACGGATGGAGCAAATACGTCACAACAGAAAGGCAGTACATCTTCCCACAAGTGCAAGTATACCTTGCCCACACTGTACACGAACATTTCAATCCCGTATCGGGCTCGCTAGTCATCTACGCACACACAGACAAACATAGCGCAACTACATTCCCTTGGATGAAAATGTGTGGTCATCATCACCCGTGATGGACGAGCATCATTGTACCACACTACAATCTGATGTTTGCAATATCATACAAACCACATTACAACAAGTTCAAAATAAAGCTTCTAAGTTTAAATGTAAGGATACGAGAGGTACACTAACAGAAGATTGCAAAATCAATGCAGACATAGAGACCATGAACATGAGACGCAAACGTGTTGTATTGGACATAATAGAAAAGCATATATACATGAGGCATTCGTATTCAAACCGATCTTCTTCTACTCGAATGCCGGCTGTCAATTCAGGCTGAAAGTCATGACGTCTGGTATTGCACTTCTTTCTGATTTTTGCGTGGGCCTATATTACCCTTTTACGGGTGTCCCTCAACCATGCCTCGCCGACTTCCGTGGTACTTGAAGCTTAGATACTTCAAGAGTGATCGCTGCAGGAGATCTATTGTCCTTGTAACTCTTTCTCCGACTGAGTTACTTTTAGTGAAGCATAGCGTTGACTTCTCTCACGGTTTTCCTCCCTTTGGTGAGGTCGTTCCACACGCAACGTAAGATAACCACTCTTTAATGATCTTTTAGTGCCGTAAATTTGGACTTAGATCTACGCCAAGAGCATTAGCTACATGCGCTGACTGGGTGAGGTCGCTAAGGTAAAGACCCCAACGATCTCGACCCTTCTAGGGTTAGTCACGGAAGCTGGTCTCGACATTCTAGGGTTAGTCACGGAAGCACGGTCTCGACACTTCTAGGTTAGTCACTGAAGTACGGTCTCGACACTTCTAGGTTAGTCACTGGAAGTACGATCTCGACAATTCTAGGGTTAGTCACTGGAAGTACGGTCTCGACACTTCTAGGGTTAGTCACTGGAAGTACGATCTCGACAATCTAGGTTAGTCACTGGAAGTACGGTCTCGACACTTCTAGGTTTAGTCACTGGAAGTACGGTCTCGACACTTCTAGGGTTAGTCACTGGAAGTACGATCTCGACACTTCTAGGGTTAGTCACAGGAAGTACGGTCTCGACACTTCTAGGGTTAGTCACTGGAAGTACGGGCTCGACACTTCTAGGGTTAGTCACTGGAAGTACGGTCTCGACACTTCTAGGTTCGTCACTGGAAGTACGATCTCGACACTTCTAGGGTTAGTCACAGGAAGTACGATCTCGACACTTCTAGGGTTAGTCACTGGAAGTACGGTCTCGACACTTCTAGGGTTGTCACCTGAATACAGATCTCGACACTTCTAGGGTTAGTCACTGGAAGTACGATCTCGACACTTCTAGGTTAGTCACTGAAGTACGGTCTCGACACTTCTAGGGTTAGTCACTGGAAGTACGGTCTCGACACTTCTAGGTTTAGTCACTGGAAGTACGGTCTCGACACTTCTAGGGTTAGTCACTGGAAGTACGGTCTCGACACTTCTAGGTTAGTCACGGAAGTACGGTCTCGACACTTCTAGGTTGGGTCACAAGTACGGTCTCGACACTTCTAGGGTTAGTCACAGAAGACGGTCTCGACACTTCTAGGTTAGTCACTGGAAGTACGGTTTCGACACTTCTAGGTTAGTCACTGAAGTACGATCTCGACACTTCAGGGTTAGTCACTGAAGTACGGTCTCGACACTTCTAGGGTTAGTCACTGGAAGTACGGTCTCGACACTTCTAGGGTTAGTCACTGGAAGTACGGTCTCGACACTTCTAGGGTTAGTCACAGGAAGTACGGTCTCGACACTTCTAGGGTTAGTCACTGGAAGTACGATCTCGACACTTCTAGGGTTAGTCACTGGAAGTACGGTCTCGACACTTCTAGGGTTAATCACTGGAAGTACGGTCTCGACACTTCTAGGGTTAGTCACTGGAAGTACGGTCTCGACACTTCTAGGGTTAGTCACTGGAAGTACGATCTCGACACTTCTAGGGTTAGTCACTGGAAGTACGATCTCGACACTTCTAGGGTCAGTCACTGGAAGTACGATCTCGACACTTCTAGGGTTAGTCACTGGAAGTACGGTCTCGACACTTCTAGGTTTAGTCACTGGAAGTACGGTCTCGACACTTCTAGGGTTAGTCACGGAGAGTACGGTCTCGACACTCTAGGGTTAGTCACTGGAAGTACGGTCTCGACAATTCTAGGGTTAGTCACTGGAAGTACGGTCTCGACACTTCTAGGGTTAGTCACTGGAAGTACGATCTCGACACTTCTAGGTTGTCACTGGAAGTACGATCTCGACACTTAGGTTAGTCACTAGAAGTATGGTCTCGACACTTCTAGGGTTAGTCACTGAAGTACGATCTCGACACTTCTAGGGTTAGTCACTGGAAGTACGGTCTCGACACTTCTAGGTTTAGTCACTGGAAGTACGGTCTCGACACTTCTAGGTTAGTCACGGAAGTACGATCTCGACACTTCTAGGGTTAGTCACTGGAAGTACGGTCTCGACACTTCTAGGTTAGTCACTGGAAGCACGGTCTCGACACTTCTAGGGTTAGTCACTGAAGTACGATCTCGACACTTCTAGGGTTAGTCACTGGAGTACGATCTCGACACTTCTAGGTTAGTCACCGAAGTACGGTCTCGACACTTCTAGGGTTAGTCACTGGAAGTACGATCTCGACACTTCTAGGGTTAGTCACTGGAAGTACGATCTCGACACTTCTAGGGTTAGTCACAGGAAGTACGGTCTCGACACTTCTAGGGTTAGTCACTGGAAGTACGGTCTCGACACTTCTAGGTTAGTCACTGGAAGCAAGATCTCGACACTTCTAGGGTTAGTCACGAAGTACGGTCTCGACACTTCTAGGGTTAGTCACTGGAAGTACGGTCTCGACACTTCTAGGTTTAGTCACTGGAAGTACGGTCTCGACACTTCTAGGGTTAGTCACTGGAAGTACGGTCTCGACACTTCTAGGGTTAGTCACTGGAAGTACGGTCTCGACACTTCTAGGGTTAGTCACTGGAAGTACGGTCTCGACAATTCTAGGGTTAATCACTGGAAGTACGGTCTCGACACTTCTAGGGTTAGTCACTGGAAGTACGGTCTCGACACTTCTAGGGTTAGTCACTGGAAGTACGATCTCGACACTTCTAGGGTTAGTCACTGGAAGTACGATCTCGACACTTCTAGTGTTAGTCACTGGAAGTACGATCTCGACACTTCTAGGGTTAGTCACTGGAAGTACGGTCTCGACACTTCTAGGGTTAGTCACTGGAAGTACGGTCCGACACTCTAGGTTAGTCACTGAAGTACGGTCTCGACACTTCTGGTTAGTCACTGAAGTACGGTCTCGACAATTCTAGGGTTAGTCACTGGAAGTACGGTCTCGACACTTCTAGGGTTAGTCACTGGAAGTACGATCTCGACACTTCTAGGGTTAGTCACTGGAAGATGATCTCGACACTCTAGGTTGGTCACAGAAGTACGGTCTCGACACTCTAGGTTAGTCACTGGAAGTACGATCTCGACACTTCTAGGTTAGTCATAGTACGGTCTCGACACTTCTAGGTTAGTCACGGAAGACGGTCTCGACACTTCTAGGGTTAGTCACTGGAAGTACGATCTCGACACTTCTAGGGTTAGTCACTGGAAGTACGGTCTCGACACTTCTAGGTTTAGTCACTGGAAGTACGGTCTCGACACTTCTAGGGTTAGTCACTGGAAGTACGATCTCGACACTTTGAGGTTAGTCACGGAAGTACGATCTCGACACTTCTAGGTTAGTCACTGGAAGTACGGTCTCGACACTTCTAGGGTTAGTCACAGGAAGTACGATCTCGACACTTCTAGGGTTAGTCACTGGAAGTACGATCTCGACACTTCTAGGTTAGTCACAGAAGTACGGTCTCGACACTTCTAGGGTTAGTCACTGGAAGTACGGTCACGACACTTCTAGGGTTAGTCACTGGAAGTACGATCTCGACACTTCTAGGTTAGTCACTGAAGTACGGTCTCGACACTTCTAGGTTAGTCATGAAGTACGGTCTCGACACTTCTAGGGTTAGTCACTGGAAGTACGGTCTCGACACTTCTAGGGTTAGTCACTGGAAGTACGGTCTCGACACTTCTAGGGTTAGTCACTGGAAGTACGATCTCGACACTTCTAGGGTTAGTCACAGGAAGTACGATCTCGACACTTCTAGGGTTAGTCACTGGAAGTACGGTCTCGACACTTCTAGGTTTAGTCACTGGAAGTACGGTCTCGACACTTCTAGGGTTAGTCACTGGAAGTACGGTCTCGACACTTCTGAGGTTAGTCACTAGAAGTACGGTCTCGACACTTCTAGGTTAGTCACTGGAAGTACGATCTCGACACTTCTAGGGTTAGTCACTGGAAGTACGATCTCGACACTTCTAGGGTTAGTCATCAAGTACGGTCTCGACACTTCTAGGGTTAGTCACGGAAGTACGGTCTCGACACTTCTAGGGTTAGTCACTGGAATTACGGTCTCGACACTTCTAGGGTTAGTCACTGGAAGTACGGTCTCGACACTTCTAGGGTTAGTCACTGGAAGTACGATCTCGACACTTCTAGAGTTAGTCACTGGAAGTACGGTCTCGACACTTCTAGGGTTAGTCACTGGAAGTACGGTCTCGACACTTCTAGGGTTAGTCACTGGAAGTACGATCTCGACAATTCTAGGGTTAGTCACTGGAAGTACGGTCTCGACACTTCTAGGGTTAGTCACTGGAAGTACGATCTCGACACTTCAGGGTTAGTCCTGGAAGCGATCTCGACACTTCTAGGGTTAGTCACAGGAAGTACGGTCTCGACACTTCTAGGGTTAGTCACTGGAAGTACGGTCTCGACACTTCAGGTTAGTCACTGGAAGTACGATCTCGACACTTCTAGGGTTAGTCACTGGAAGTACGGTCTCGACACTTCTAGGTTTAGTCACTGGAAGTACGGTCTCGACACTTCTAGGGTTAGTCACTGGAAGTACGGTCTCGACACTTCTAGGTTTAGTCACTGGAAGTACGGTCTCGACACTTCTAGGGTTAGTCACTGGAAGTACGGTCTCGACACTTCTAGGGTTAGTCACTGGAAGTACGGTCTCGACAATTCTAGGGTTAATCACTGGAAGTACGGTCTCGACACTTCTAGGGTTAGTCACTGGAAGTACGGTCTCGACACTTCTATGGTTAGTCACTGGAAGTACGATCTCGACACTTCTAGTGTTAGTCACTGGAAGTACGATCTCGACACTTCTAGGGTTAGTCACTGGAAGTACGGTCTCGACACTTCTAGGGTTAGTCACTGGAAGTACGGTCTCGACACTTCTAGGGTTAGTCACTGGAAGTACGGTCTCGACACTTCTAGGGTTAGTCATGAAGTACGGTCTCGACAATTCTAGGGTTAGTCACTCGGAAGTACGGTCTCGACACTTCTGAGGTTAGTCACTGAAAGTACGATCTCGACACTTCTAGGTTAGTCACTGAAGTACGATCTCGACACTTCTAGGGTTAGTCACTAAAGTACGGTCTCGACACTTCTAGGGTTAGTCACTGGAAGTACGATCTCGACACTTCTAGGGTTAGTCACTGGAAGTACGGTCTCGACAATTCTAGGTTAGTCACTGAAGTACGGTCTCGACACTCTAGGTTAGTCACTGGAAGTACGGTCTCGACACTTCTAGGTTTAGTCACTGGAAGTACGGTCTCGACACTTCTAGGGTTAGTCACTGGAAGTACGGTCTCGACACTTCTAGGGTTAGTCACTGGAAGTACGGTCTCGACACTTCTAGGGTTAGTCACTGGAAGTACGGTCTCGACACTTCTAGGTTAGTCACTGAAGCAGGTCTCGACACTTCTAGGGTTAGTCACTGGAGACGGTCTCGACCCTTCTAGGGTTAGTCACTGGAAGTACGGTCTCGACACTTCTAGGGTTAGTCACTGGAAGTACGATCTCGACACGTCTAGGTTAGTCACTGGAAGTACGGTCTCGACACTTCTAGGTTTAGTCACTGGAAGTACGGTCTCGACACTTCTAGGGTTAGTCAAGTCACTGGAAGTACGGTCTCGACAATTCTAGGGTTAGTCACTGGAAGTACGGTCTCGACACTTCTAGGTTTAGTCACTGGAAGTACGGTCTCGACACTTCTAGGGTTAGTCACTGGAAGTACGGTCTCGACACTTCTAGGGTTAGTCACTGGAAGTACGGTTTCGACACTTCTAGGGTTAGTCACTGGAAGTACGGTCTCGACACTTCTAGGGTTAGTCACTGGAAGTACGGTCTCGACACTTCTAGGTTTAGTCACTGGAAGTACGGTCTCGACACTTCTAGGGTTAGTCACTGGAAGTACGGTCTCGACACTTCTAGGTTAGTCACTGGAAAGTACGGTCTCCGACACTTCTAGGGTTAGTCACGGAAGCGATCTCGACACTTCTAGGTTAGTCACGGAAGTACGATCTCGACACTTCTAGGTTAGTCTCTGGAAGTACGGTCTCGACACTTCTAGGGTTAGTCACTGGAAGTACGGTCTCGACACTTCTAGGTTTAGTCACTGGAAGTACGGTCTCGACACTTCTAGGGTTAGTCATCTAAAGTACGATCTCGACACTTCTAGGGTTAGTCATCGGAAGTACGATCTCGACACTTCTGGGTTAGTCACTGGAAGTACGGTCTCGACACTTCTAGGGTTAGTCACTGGAAGTACGGTCTCGACACTTCTAGGGTTAGTCACTGGAAGTACGGTCTCGACACTTCTAGGGTTAGTCACTGGAAGTACGATCTCGACACTTCTAGGGTTAGTCACTGGAAGTACGGTCTCGACACTTCTAGGGTTAGTCACTGGAAGTACGGTCTCGACACTTCTAGGTTAGTCACTGAAGTACGGTCTCGACACTTCTAGGGTTAGTCACTGGAAGTACGGTCTCGACACTTCTAGGGTTAGTCACTGGAAGTACGGTCTCGACACTTCTAGGGTTAGTCATGGAAGACGGTCTCGACACTTCTAGGGTTAGTCACTAGAAGTACGGTCTCGACACTTCTAGGGTTAGTCACTGGAAGTACGGTCTCGACACTTCTAGGGTTAGTCACTAGAAGTACGATCTCGACACTTCTAGGTTAGTCACTGAGTACGGTCTCGACACTTCAGGTTAGTCACAGAAGTACGATCTCGACACTTCTAGGGTTAGTCACTGGAAGTACGGTCTCGACACTTCTAGGTTAGTCACCGGAAGTACGATCTCGACACTTCTAGGGTTAGTCACTGGAAGTACGGTCTCGACAATTCTAGGGTTAGTCACTGGAAGTACGGTCTCGACACTTCTAGGTTAGTCATAAGTACGGTCTCGACACTTCTAGGGTTAGTCACTGGAAGTACGGTCTCGACACTTCTAGGGTTAGTCACTGGAAGTACGGTCTCGACACTTCTAGGGTTAGTCACTGGAAGTACGGTCTCGACACTTCTAGGTTAGTCACAGAAGTACGATCTCGACACTTCTAGGTTAGTCACTGGAAGTACGGTCCGACACTTCTAGGGTTGGTCACTGGAAGTACGATCTCGACACTTCTAGGGTTAGTCATGGAAGCGGTCTCGACACTCTGGGTTAGTCACTGGAAGTACGATCTCGACACTTCTAGGGTTAGTCACTGGAAGTACGGTCTCGACACTTCTAGGGTTAGTCACTGGAAGTACGGTCTCGACACTTCTAGGGTTAGTCACTGGAAGTACGATCTCGACACTTCTAGGGTTAGTCACTGGAAGTACGATCTCGACACTTCTAGGGTTAGTCACTGGAAGTACGGTCTCGACACTTCTAGGTTTAGTCACTGGAAGTACGATCTCGACACTTCTAGGGTTAGTCACTGGAAGTACGATCTCGACACTTCTAGGGTTAGTCACTGGAAGTACGGTCTCGACCCTTCTAGGGTTAGTCACTGGAAGTACGGTCTCGACACTTCTAGGGTTAGTCACTGGAAGTACGGTCTCGACACTTCTAGGTTTAGTCACTGGAAGTACGGTCTCGACACTTCTAGGGTTAGTCACTGGAAGTACGGTCTCGACCATTCTAGGGTTAGTCACTGGAAGTACGGTCTCGACACTTCTAGGTTAGTCACTGAAGTACGATCTCACACTTCTAGGTTAGTCACTGGAAGTACGGTCTCGACACTTCTAGGTTTAGTCACTGGAAGTACGGTCTCGACACTTCTAGGGTTAGTCAAGTCACTGGAAGTACGGTCTCGACAATTCTAGGGTTAGTCACTGGAAGTACGGTCTCGACACTTCTAGGGTTAGTCACTGGAAGTACGGTCTCGACACTTCTAGGGTTAGTCACTGGAAGTACGGTCTCGACACTTCTAGGGTTAGTCATGAAGTACGGTCTCGACCATTCTGAGGGTTAGTCACTGGAAGTACGGTCTCGACACTTCTAGGGTTAGTCACTGGAAGTATCACCTTTTTGTTTTGCTTTGTCAAACAAACGATCACATTTTGGCGGTATGCTTAGCCTTTATGTGATCTGAGCCAATACATGTGGACGTCATCTGTGTAGGGTGATATGCGTCCGAAAAGTATAACCCTTAGCCATTGCTTGGGCTTGTACCAGTCAAGCTTTTTGCATTATTGGCCATACTTTTTTTTATCCAGTGTGAGTTTGTTATTGAGTAGGAGTATTTTCTCAGCCGCTTTGTGGCGCGTGTCGTTGCTGTAATTTGCAGACTTTACCCTGTATTTTCGTTTCCGGAAACACTCGTTTTGGACACAGACATTCTAGAGGGTCGTTTAAATCGGCGCTAGCAACGCAATTGAGGTTTTTGTTCGCCGCCATCACCCACACCAGTTCTTCCGGGGATGTAATTTTATGGCACTGTACCTGCCCGGTTGTCACAGGGAGGACAGTTTCGTTAGGCACTAAAAACGCAACTTTTATTATTTACGCTTGTCCAACCATACCCACCTCAGTTCTTTCGACGGTGTTAGTTGTTTTGACAACCGTACCTTGACCGGTTGTCCCAAGGAGGGCAGTTTCGTTAGGCACTGAACGCAACTTTAGAATTTGCGCTCATTAACTTTACCCAATAGGTTTCACTGTGCTTAGCCTCAGGTACGGGTTTCCCACATACCTTCACATATATCGACACCATGAGTTACAGTGTGTTCCAGGAACACTTACCGAGACCATTGTTTTTACTGGGTTCAGCCACTGCTGTGCTTTCAGTTTTCCCATGCTCATCTGGGTGGTCCGCTCACCCTCTACGTTTTACATTCCGTCGCCCCACCAGGAGCACATTGGGTGTCTGCCATGTTTTTCGACTCAGCCGAGACTTTTGGTTCGTTACTCATCAGTCTGATTATTTTTGCCCCACATCTGGCAATTTGCTTGCGACCATATTACTCCGGGGAGTTGCGTTTTCACTGACGGCTACTGTTTCTTTCGTTTCTGTTCATAACCTCCAATTTCGCCAATTGGGCCCACGTAACTCAACCCGGGGTCCGGCATATCGGGCTCTAGGGTGACGAGAAGAGAGAGAGAGAGCTAGAACTATCTGGCTCGAGTTTCGCCCCACGTGGCTCCATGTCTCGTTGTTGGATGCACCTCTCATCCTTTTCATCCTGACGTGGTCACTGTTTATGTTTGTATTCGTTCACTGACGCCTTGTACTCTGCTGCATTCGTACGTTTCTGCCAAACTTGGGCTTTGTTTCTACGGACATCGGCCAGGCATTTTGTTCGTATTTGTGGAAGTGCATTTATTTTCCGTGCTTGCACTGCTACCACTACCAGTAGTTCTCCGATTCCTCCCCACCCCCACCCCCTAATCCAGATCGGAACCAAAGTCTGTTTCCAGGTCACCACGTGAGGTAGGAGACAGGGTCTTGGTAAGTGCCCTTCACTAACCCTGGCTCACGTTGCCGCCATGCGCCTTTGACCCCATTTAAACCGATAACAAAGTGAAAATTAGAGGTAATAAAATTAGAGATGAATGAAATGTTGACACTTCAAGTAGCAGAAATCACAGCGGAAATAGACAGTAATAATCAGCTTCTTTCTCTTTGGTTTGATTAGCAGGTGGACCAGGAGATGACTGATGGCGGGAAAGGAGTGGATCACAGATGTGAAGGTCCAATGTGACATGGCGTCGTTGACATAACAAAACAGTACAACTTATTATAAATGTGAGAAATATGAAACTCATATTCTACTTCTGAACTTGAACAAGAAGTTAAATGTACACATAATATTAGCGTGTTTGTTAGTTTCGCTCGTTGGTTGGTCTCAAACATTATGATCATTCTTAGAGTGTGATATATAAACAGCCGTTGCCAAGTACGACAAGAACGTTCCGCACCAGTTAGACCCTTACTAATGTAGGACGAACGTATCCGAACGGAAGTTTCGACTAGGAAATATTTGAGTCTGTCTTCTCTCTATCTCTCTGTCTCTCTCTTTTCTTTGCCTTTTTAATCTGGATTGGGGCATTGGCCCTCAACTAACTCATGCCAAGTCTTCACATCTCTAGCTATCTCCTTCAGCTCCTTCCAGCTCTTCTTTATATTTTTATCTCTGCCTCAAATCTCGTTTCCATGTATTTCTCGGCCTCCTTTCTTTCGCTGTCCCTGTGGGTTCCAGACAAGGACCCTTCTTGTTATATTCCCCTCAGGTTTTCGAAAAGTGTTTGCTTGCCAGCGTTTTTTTTAACCTGTTCGTTCACTGGAATTTGTCTTGTTCTCTCCATAAGTTCCTCATTTGTGATCCAACCATACCATCTTTTTCCATATATTCTGTGCAGACACCAATTGATGAATGTTTGAAATTTACGCGTTTGTTTTAGTAGTTCTCCATGTTTCTGACCCATACAGTAGAACTACTTTAACATTAAAGTTAATATCCGAATTTTTGTTCTAGATTTGATTTCTTTAGACGTCCATATGTTTCCCAATGCAATGAGGCGTCTGTCTTGATGACAGTCAAATACTTTAGTTCTCTTTGCTGTACAATTCTCTTTAATCACCCGTTTATCGCCATACATTTAGGTTTGTATCTACGACGAAGAGCCTTTTGGTTTTTGCAACCTTTTCTGTCAGAGAGTGGCGTTCCTTTTGGATCATATGATAAACACTCTATAATGCTGTATATTTTATTTTGGATCGACGCCACAGAGCATTTACTACTTTGCAAATTTTCTGACTGAGTGAGGTCGTTCCTGTTTATGAACATTCGCAACCCTTCTACCACTTGTTTTTGAAACGGTCACTTTTCGTCCGTTTCATGTGTCCAATGCTCGTTAACGATAATTTTCACCGTATATTTGGCCTTTTTGATATTCGCCTAGGATTATGTCTACACTATGCGACCTTTCTGACTATGTGAAGTCGTTACGGATTACGAACATTTTCAGTCATTAGGGACATAAGCTTGTCTCTCGCTCGATCGGTTTTCGGTTGTTTTTTTTTGACCTTTCATTTGATTTTAGCATAGGACGGCATCCTACACGTGTAGGTCACTGTGAAAAGTGTCGTCATTCGAAACTGTTTTTATTTGGACGACCTGTCACCCTTTTATCCTGTCGGCCATACTTTTCTAGCTACTGTGAGTTTATTCCGGAGTAGGAACCTTCTGTCCTTTCCAGACGCATTTCATCCCTTGGCCATTTGCAGTTTCTACTCTGCATTTTCCCCAACCCCGGGAAACACTGAGCATAAATAATCTAGGGGGTCGTTTAATTATTCGCTAGCATTGCAACTTAAATGTTGCGCTCGCAGAGAGGGCACTTTCAGGGCAAGGCCATTATAGATAAAACACCATTTAGTGTGGCTTCTGGTCCACAAGGAGTTACTGACTGCCAACAGATAAATCCGATGAACAAACGGTATGGGGTGAGAAAGTACTTGTTTATACCATTACAGATTTGGCAGAAGATCATGCGTATTATCTGCTGAAATTGTGATAGAGTCAAGTAACGACACCATATCCATGACACTACATCTACAGCACTGATGATGTAGCATTACATGTGTCGCGCCTGGGCAACACTATTATCAAGTCTATGAACAAGCGAGGTGAAGATTGCGAAGCCTCTTGTTAACACACATATCATCCGCCTCGACGATGACATGGTTACCCGGATATCCGGTCAGCAGGATGGTCTCGGTAGTAGCTTGATTAACATGTAACTAATGCGCTGAAATTGTCCCTACAAACTGCAGCTGTTTTGTTCTAGAGAACAATGACAGAGAACATTTTCATGTGTCCTTATATCTAGAAATAAGTAACAAAACACACAAGAAAAGTGTACAGCTTTTCAAGACTACCACAGTAGAGCAAGCAAGACATCATATGTACAATTAGAGAATCATACCGGACGCCTTAGTAAATAAAAGAATGAGCAGAATTAGCCAATATGGTTAAATGGTGTTTTAGAGAAAACATGGACTGCTAACACACATGCAATTGACTGCAAAAAGGTTGAACAAATTCAACTCAATGTCTACCAGAAATGCTTCTTGAACTGTAGGTGAAAGATATAACAACAAAGTCAAGAAGTTGTACAAAGTACAAAAACAAGATACATCGAAGCTTCAAAGAATAGTCATCTATTGATCAAACGATTACATAAGCATATACATTTAGACTATATGGTCATCTACCTCGTGCATCCAGACAATAAATGCATTCTAATATGAACGTATCTGACTCAAAGCGGACAAAAAATGTTTTACTTACGAGCCATAATAGATTACCTACGATATCATTTGCAAACATTGTCATTATACTTACATAGGTAACACATGTAGAGACCATTCATATAACATTTGCATGACAAATGTTAACTCTCATTGTTCCCTAGACGACGTTAACTTTCATTGTCCCCTAGACGACGTTAACTCTCATTGTTCCCTAGCAGTCATAGATTACTTTGAAACTGACCATTAATAAGTTCATGATATCTAGTTCCCAGAGACTCTATCATGTTTCTCTGATGATGGGAATCGATTTGCTCTAAACAAAAAATCATTTTATAACATGATCTGGTATCTTATGAGATATTTAACTCAATATCCTACCAGCCTATTATTCTTGAAAATGTATTTGTTCATGCTTCATTATACTTGTATACTTTTGTCCAAAACACTTTGCCTCCCAGTGTCAAGAAAATAAATATATTTATATAACCGGTTTTTGTACATTTTGATAAATAGAAACATTTTTCTCTCTTCCAAGTGCAACTTTAAGTTTATCAAACGTCTCTAACCCACAAAACTTCTCATTTCCATGCGTTACGAAGCCGGTTGGCTTTCGACGTCCATAACGACCGGTGCATTTTGTGATATTCTCGGGAATATTTTTCTTCATTTTACTTGTGTCTACGATATCCAGCAATCCTGAATACACAATTTTTTATTTACTTGTTATGTTTTATATATTATTTATGCCTTTCAGTTCCATTTTGTATCGAGTATCAACCGTAATATTAAATATCTCACACTAGATCTCTAGCTGTCCAAAGTCAACCATTTGTCAGCGATAGATGACTTTAATGCCTGTTCCAATTTGTATCGTACATTATTCAGATTTACTTGAGTAGTCTCATATTATTGTATTGTGTTTTCAAAATAAAAATAACTAGTTAATCATATCAGTAGTCTGTTAATAGGAGATGAAATAGCTGAATGGTTCGAGATTCAAAAGGGGGTACGACAGGGATGTATCTTGTCACCATACTTATTCAACATATATGCGGAGATCATCATAAGGAATGTAAAAGACGATGCCAACTATGTGAATTACGACCTCTCACTATAGGCGGCAAATGCATACCAGAGCTTAGATACGCAGACGATACAGTATTATTATCCACCAGCAAAGAAGGTTTGGAAAACATAATCATGACGACCAAGAAACATAGTGAAGACCAACATCTATATTTGAATACACAAAAACAAAAATCATGTCAACTGACAAAGCAAAGGCTCACCTAACATCCAAGTAAACAATGAAGAACTCCAATGTATAGAGAGGTACGAATATATGGGCTCAATAATTAGTAATAATGGCGATTGCTCCAAAGAGATCTCAAAAAGATTGCAATAGAGTCAAGAAGTTAAACACAATGAAGAACATGTGGCAAAGCACCAGCAAAATACTAAAATTATTAATATTGAGAGCATGCATTTTCCCAGTGGCTACTTATGGTTGTTAATCATGGACTATAACACAAAAATTAAGAACGAACATCCAGTCCTTCGAAACTAAATGTTACAGAAAGATTCTACGAATACCATGGACAGAAAAAAAGGAAGAACACTGATGTCCTGGAAAGAACTAAATGTTAAAGAGTATTGGCTGATAAACAATATACTGTATAGAAAAATTACATACTTTGGTCACATCAAGCGTCACGATGGCCTGGAAAGAACAATACTAGAGGGCAGGGTCCCAGGACGCAGAGGCAGACCAAGAAGAAGATGGCTACAAGATATTAAAGAAACCATGAACATGACCATCGACGAAGTGGGTGAACTGGCAAGAGACAGAGTGAATTTCAGATGTGCTGCAAAGAGAGCAACGTCCTATAAAGGAAACGCACCTTGATGATGATGATGAATCTGTTAATGTTCTTCCTAAATTATAGACATTTCACGTTTAAAAGTTGTGCTATTTAAATTGCACTCCTTGCTTAGCTGCAATAAATTGCACTCCTTGCTTAGCTGCAATAAATTGCACTCCTTGCTTAGCTGCAATAAATTGCACTCCTTGCTTAGCTGCAATGAAGCTTTGTGACAAAATATAGTCTAGTAGTAATTTCAAATGTATCTACTGCAAGATCATCTACATTTTTTTTTTGCATGTAAACTTCTGCTGTGACTTTTAATATGTTATTGGTTGAACTAAATGTGATAATTAGTGATGAAATACTGCATCATGTCTTCTACATGAACATACATTGAACATTAGTACATTTATGTATATGAAAGCTTTGTGTGGAACTGAGTTTGAGTACAATTCATGTATATTTATTTTCTGAATAGTTAAAGTTAATGTAAATGATTTATCAGTGTATTTTAATTATTGTAAAAAAAAAACTCTCTTGATTGTTTCAAATACGTATTGACTACTAGACCAGCAATTTCATTGAATAATATCTTTTCTGATTTCCCCATGCATTTGACTTTAGTCTTGCAATGATGTCAAGCTTTAACACTTTCGGAGTAAATTGTTCACAAAACCTCTATCTCCAGTAATTATAAAAAAGTAATATATATATATATATAATACCTATCAGTTCAGGTATTTCTCTTCCATACGATACTTTATAATCGGTGAAGAGAAATACTACAACGATACGCTGACGATAGAGTTTACTGTCAACATCGCAAAAGGATTGAACAATTATTTGGAAGTGAAAGATAAACTTTTTTCATGTGATGTGGTGATTCTGTCAACACAAGAAAGACAGAGTCACCAACATCAGATAAGATAGAAAGTTGGAACAAACCGTGCTTGAATTATATAGATAAACAAAGAATGAAGTGGTTTGGCCACTTAATAAGAATGCATCCAAACTCCACAGTATACAGAGTCTTCTACAACAGAACATCGGGAAGAAGGCAAGAGGAAGACCACGGAAAAGATGGTTAGATGGCGTGGCAGCATCCTGTGAAAGAGCAAAGATAACAATCACACAAGCCACCAGAACAGCGCAAGACAAAACAGAAAACCACGACACTGGGCAACAACCCGGTAGCAGTGTGACGACAAAAGAAGAAGAAGAAAGATAAAAGCGAAGAACAAAATCTATATCTCAATGTGGCAAAAACAAAATCTATATCTCAATGTGGCTAAAAACTAAATCTATATCTCAATGTAGCAAAAACAAAATATATATCTCAATGTGGCAATAACAAAATCTATATCTCAATGTGGCAAAAACAAAATAATGACAACAGATAAAACGAACATGACAAAATATATTTTATCAACGAGAGAAAGTAGAAAATGTGAAGTTTTGAATATCTTGGTTCACTACCAACAACTGATGAAAATGGGATGAAGGAAATTTAAAAAAAGAACAAACATGGCTTTACAAAAAATTAAGCAACTAAAATCATTATGGAATGGAACTGATACGAAAACAAAGATCAGAATACTAAGAGCATGCATATTTCCAGTGGCAACGTATGGGTGTGAAGCACGGACATTTAATAAAGTAGGGGGAAAACATATATGTGCTTTCGAATATAAGTGTTATAGAAGAGTTCTTCGTATATCTTGGACAGAGAAGAGAACAAATAGATCTATCCAGAAAGAACTCAAAATCAAAGAAAACTGAATGATGCTACAAATACGAAAGGGAAATTGA
>JADZMA010001209.1:0-23596 GCA_020796225.1 Arion vulgaris
AATTTTTTGGGTTTTTCGCCGATTTACATTCTCCCCCGACCAAAGTTTTCAGTCTTCTGGATCAAAAAAACCCAAAAATCCATTATACCTATTTCTACTTTCCTCTGATGTTTATTTATTTTCAGTGGGGTTTTTCTATTTTAAGCATATATTTGATATTTTTTTAATATTTGTATCTTTTTATTTTTTTTTACACCCCATTTTCTGGTATGTCACATCTATTTAGTTTATTTTATTTTTTGGGATCAATTGGTAGTTTATCGTCTAACTCTGTCTGTGAAGTCAATTGTATATGACCATAGTCTTCATTTTTTTTTTTGTTCTGTAATTTTGTTATAATCTTACCTTACATCGATAATACATAAGTTGTTATATATATATATATATATAAATATTATATACAGAACATCAGGAAAGAAGTCTTCTTCTTCTTCTTTGCGTTTGTTCTTTACGACCAATTTTAATCACTCTTTGTGATTGTTTGATTTTTTAAGAACATGTATACGTTGCACATTGGTTGGTAGGATCCCTAAATGCATAGACTTCTATCTTTTTAGGACATGTCATCATTTCAATAAACCTCCTTAGTCGTCTCCATCGACATGCGTGCGGTAACATGGTTCTTCTTTCACCCCAAATGTGGCCCGGTAAGCCTCGGGCGAAAAAAGGTGAATAGGAAGTCCATAAAGAAGGATAGATGGCGTAGTGAATAGTTTTAATTAAGAAAACATATCTATCACCCAAACCACTAAAGCGTACACGAGACAAACATCCCCAACAATGACACTTGGCAAAAACCCCAGTAACAGTAAGACAGAAAAAGATATATATATATATATATATATATATATATATATTAAGTAAAAACCCTTTCTTATCACTTGGTATATTGGGAAATGCGATGTTTAGACCCGTATTTGTCTTGATAGTCGGCCACGATGATTGATGTGGTCAACATCACGCCAATCGCATTTTCTTCCCAGTGCATTTCCTGAAACCCAGTTGTGGCTGGATCGACCCGAGAGCAGTTGTGGAATTTGTGAAATTGAACCCGAACCACTATCCTAAGTGGTTCACTAACAACTACCTCTGCGCTCCCCTTATATATATCTATTGCATGACCCTCAGAACACACGTCAGCCCACCTCCTGCGGTGAGACCGGGGAAAGTTTTGACCGTAGGTCAAAGGCTAACAGGGCAATGGCTCGTCTAGGAGATGGACCCCCCAAAGGTCAGAATTTAAAAAAATGTCCTTGGGGAGTTAAACCGACAATAAAATCTCAGTGGAGGTCTGGTCCCCCTAGACTTCTGATACCAGTGGATTTACCCTGATATCCAGACCCAGACCCCCAAACTAGGGGCAAATAGCCCCACTGCCGTGTGGAGTCCCCGGGAGAGCAAAGGCTATGGGTGTAAATCCACAGCAAACCCGGAGCGAAGCCTGTAGGCGGGCAGACATCACTGATGTTCTACCGGCGCTCCTGAACCGAACTGATCCCAGATTTTTGTGCTTGCCTCCTCTGGATTCTATCAGCGAGGTCGAAAGGGAGTAGTTGACGCTGGACAACTCAGCTGTTCCATTCAAATCGACTAGGCATGCGTCACGGAGTGGTTTACGTGACAAAGACCTATTGTCTCCTGAGACAGAGGCCAATGATGATATTTATATATATATATAAGGTAAAACAAGCTTTAATAAAAAAATTCTGATATAAAACACTGCAAACTTTAGAAAATGAGCAGACAAAAAAAAACTACAAATCAATAATTTTTCCCAGAAATAAAACTGCAAATCTATCATCTGCAAATAAAAAACAAAGCAAGAAAAAAACAAGATAACATATAGAATGAAATCTTCTACAAGCTAAAATCAACTTGCCATGATTGATATTTTCTACTAGATTTTTTTTTCAGGATGGGAAAGTAACCGATAAATGGACATGTGTTTGCATAAATGCAATGACCACAATGAAACCCCTGTCTTCTCTCCTCACAGAAATAGCATCAGCGCTGGATAAAACCCAAGACGCAGTTTTAAAGAACCCCTGGAACTCATGTCAGATCTGATCAGGTGTAAGTAAATTTGATTGACATCTACTGTCTTTTTGTCCATACAAACGAAAATGTACAGAAAAATAAAAAGCTCCAATTTATACAACACTTTCCTATTTATATGAAATATTTAACCATTTTATTTGAATGAAATCTGACAATAAAGATACAATAATATGAATAAAATAAAGTTTAAAACGTTTCCTAAATTTATGACTATACTAAATTAATTGCATGGTTAAACTTAATAAAAAAAGATGTGAAATAATAGGAACAATTCACCGAATACAATAACGAATCGGCACTTTCACAACTTAAAACTGTCGTTAATAATTCCTATTGTCCGTTATACGTTACATAGGACCAGCCCCAATTTCTCAATAACGCTCTATCCTGGGCAACTCCTCCAAGCTCCTCAATGGAACTGGACAGATTTTTTGCCTCTCCAGCAGTTAATGTTGTACTGTTTTAATATCATTTTTTAGGGTGGTGTAGGAAGGGAGGGGAGGAACATGAGTCTGTGGACTTAAGGTGCCATGGCTAGTGTATTGCCTCGAAACTTTTAAGGTTATGATTTTCTTCTGCCCGCAACAGAAGAAAGCCATTGGCCTTATCGTGGATTCCCACGGATCTCCTGCATGTGAGCCCGCTCTAATCCATTCTGCCATACCCCCCTCAGCACTTTCACTACGTTCTTTATCAGAATTGGATCAATGAAATGTACAGCAAGTTGCTAATAAATTGATTGAAACACATCATAAAAGTCGAAATAGGTACCATAACCTGATGTAAGTAAATGTGAGAGGATGGGAGAAGTAAAATAAAATTTAAACAGTGACGGGAAACAGGACATAAAAATAAGAAGCCAAATGGAGAAAAAAAGGGGTATGTCGCGTGTATGTAAGGTGCTCCCTCTTGCTAGAATATACTCGGAGCATATACCTGTAAAATGTTGATGTCTACAGGTTGTCCATTTAATTTCACCAAGAGGACTGTGTCTGAAACTGCCCAGTATCCTTCAACGTCTTTGATCTCTCTGAATCTAGTATTATTCCTACCCTCTATCGTGCGTTTCCCCTCCAGGTAAATGATCTTATAGCTGTCTGATTGCGCGTGGGCGTTTAAAAGGATACGTATTCAGAGATCATGATCTTAATCTGGGAGAGTAAAGTTCATAGCCCTATCAGATACAGGCGATGTAACGTAGATCTAATGTTTAAGCTGTGCACGGAAAAGGGAACACAAAGCAGTTGAACATCCCTAAGAGTTAGCTGCCAAGTCTTTTCCCGGAAAAGTTTTTAAAAAAGTTTTTAAATAAAATAATTGCTAAATTTTACCATCTTCAAAATTACATCGAGGATCTTCGCTGGTCTACGGAGTTCTTGTACTCCCAGTGAGATCTGCTTGTGTAAAAAAGAAAAAACACATAGTCATTCCCCCAAAGTGCAATGATGATGATCCTATCATTAATAAGTCAGTCAGATAGAAAAGAAAAAGATACCTAGGGATTAAATACATAATGCAAGGTTTCCTTTCTTCTTCTTCTTTGCGTTCGTTCTTTGACCAATTTTAATCACTCTTTGTGATATGTTTGATTTTTGCCAAGAACTGTATACGTTGCACATTGGTTTGGTAGGCCCCTAAACGCATAAAACTTCTACACGTTTAGGACCATCAACCGATTTCACCCAAACCTCCTGCGCCTCTTCGACATGCATGGCGAGGTAACGGTGGTTCTATTTTTTTACATCCCAAATTTGGGCCCAGTAACCCTCGGGCGAAATTTCCTTTGATTTTTAATCTCAATATAGGTAAGACCCATTTCCCTATTTCTATCGTAGACGGACGATAAACGAGGCCCAATGACCAATATAAGCTACACATTCTTAGCATCTTTCATTCTATCAGAGTCCTGCTTTGTTTCAGAGCTCGTCTGCTGTTGCTAAGGTATTTTTGTCCCAAATAAAAAGAGTAATGCGGAACGCACATGATTAGTAATCGAAGTGCAATGATGATGGTCCAATCAATCAACCCATCTATCACTCAATTTATCAACCAGTCAATCAATCTATCAATCATTCACACAATAGTACTAACAGAACCACATGAGAAAAATAAAACTAGTTTCAAGAAAGTCGACTCAAGTTATCAGGAGAACAAGATCAGATTGTGGTGGCAGGATGTAACAAGTGATTATATAATCTGTGCATTGAAATCTGCTGCCACAGAGGTTCAACTAATCACTATGATATTATTGATTTTAGCTGTTCTGTGAACTTCTTGCGTACTTTTGATTGTAATTAAAAACTTTCCGTTCAAACTAACAGTTGATTTTACTAATTTGGAAATGATTTTAATGCTTGCTGTTTCTTTCACTGTCAGGATCATTTTTATTTTATCCCAAATAAACATAATAGATATTATTATGTATATTTTAAAAAAGCATACAACAGGCAATTTAAAAAAACAGTAAAACGTCTGATGACATATTTTTTTATTGGTAATTATGTGGTAAATATGACAAAATACAGCGGACATATATGTTCACACGACTTTATCAATAGTCTTCTAACCATCTAATGTAGCGATTATAATATATATATACATAATAACCCACATTATAACCATATATATACATTATGCAATAAATTATATATATATATATATATATATATAATTTATTGGGTGTTTAAGACCTCCGGTAGTGCCGCAGCTGGACAGTTAAGACTGAATGTGTAAAAATAACGGGCGTCATGATCCTTTCGAACGAGAGTTGCTCGGTATGTGTTTAAGTGTATTAAGTTCTCTATATCCTATAAGACTTCCACTCTATGAAAGATCAAGCGCATTACACTTTAATCTTAACAAAAAATTACGAAACGATCCAAAAATACAGCTTTGTAAAAAAATTGAGCAGAAAAAGGTGGACTTTATTCACGTGTCTGTGCTCACAGAAAGTTTAAAATGACTTTTAAAAGAAAATCCAGATATAGAAAATTACTGTGTCATTGAATGTAAAGTGTGAGAATAAGGAAAGTATAGAAGCGTATTGTTCTTTCTATCTGATCTGTAATGTGGATTCTAGTCCATAATTAAGTGTAAAATAAGTGCAAGAGATATTTGCTAAACTCTGAGAAAAAAAACCTCTTTTTTAAAAAGCAACTAATGCAAGGCAAAAGTGTTTACGTATTCAAGGATCGAGACAAACACTACAGTTGGACAGATTTACGGCTGCATTGGTTCGTTAGCATAGGAAAAGGTAAGAAAGTCATTATTTATTATATTGAATTAGTTAAGTGCGTGAACATGTAAATTGAACAGACAGAAACAATAATTAAGATAATCTATGTCACAAATGTTGTAGATTAAAAAAAAATGTAAAAAAATTAGATCAGTGTTTCTCAACTTTTTTTTTGTATCATCCCCCACTTCAAGTCCCAAATAATGCATTATCCACATCTCCTATAGTCTATCCATTAATTCGTGGCACGTTTGAAATTGATTTTCTCGAAAACTACCTGTTGGATCTCAGTGATTTTTGCATGCAGCCTTAGAATATCAATGCCCTTTAAAATAAAGCTAACCAGTAGTTCATAGATGATACGGTTTTGCACATCCGAATTCCTTTGATTTTTTATGACAATTGCAAATAGGGGGGCTCAAATTTAGTTTTTATTAATCTAGAAATTTGTCATGTCAATTCTATTCATAGGTGTATCTACATATTAACTTGATAGGTCAAGTAATTAATTGTGTTGCCTTTATGTGCAATCGTGAACTGGATACAATATGAACAGTTGGTCCTCCTTCGGTCACCATTAGCCCCAGGGTGTCTTAACTTCCCCAAATTGTATGATGGTAGACGCATTTGGATATGAAATGTATCTTGCTATTTCTCAGTCTGTAATAAAAATATGATTTGTATCATCCCGAATCGACGATTCTGAGGTTGATAATTTTACTGGCTGGACAAATTGTAATCCATCTCGTGCCAGTACTCGTCTTCCTCTCGGAGCACATGTTCAACACACTTTTTCCAGAACTGCATGTCTATCATTGAGAGGGACTCACGTGTCAGAACTTCAACATCACATTTTAAACGTCCTGTTCTGTTCGGCAACTTGCCCTTTTACTTTACCCCAGACAAAGCTCTATCGGATTGAGGTGAGCATGAATGAGGAAATCCAAAACGTGGCCGTATTCCCAATGATTTTGTCAATATAAAACCTTTGTCTTTTTTGTCATCCTCACCAGTTGCAACCTCGGGTTTCAAATATGCATCATCGAAGCTGACATTTTCCTTGTAAGCAAGTCTAATTTGATCTTTTGTATTTGATGCAGTTGGTACTTTGTCTTCCGCTGATACTGCGTTGTGATAGGATCATTATCCATTCCCAAACATGATGGTCTGTTTAGGAATTGGAAGTAGATCTTTCTCCATCCAGTGCCTGAAAATATGTCCATTCATTTCTGTGTGTAGTCCCTACCGTGGGTTTATTTTGATTGGAAAATAAGCCCAGCGTCATGGAAAAGACCTTCTTCACTGCTTCCTGCATGGGGTTAGTATAATAGGCCTTTGCTGCTTGGTTTTTTTCTTTTCTGTTCAACGTCTACGGACGCCATTTTTTAAACATTGGTGTGGTGAGCATTGACCAAGGATTCGTCCAAATATACAATATCATAGCCTTGCCTCCGCCCCTCACGGATCTGCCTCAGGTATTTACTTCGGGCAGCAATTAAATATGGCTTTTCACAAATAATATTCCTCCCCTATAGTTTTTCTGAAGATTGAACCCGCGGCTCTTACAATTTTCATCAGATACTTTTAAATTCTATGCAATCTGATTGCAGTTTTAATTTCAGTTTCCTGAAGTAACAAGTTGATTTGTCAAAACATTTCCAGAGCCCCCGTCTATGACATCTATGTCAAAGTCGTCAATTGTTCTTTCCCGTCCTTGCTTGACATTAGTGCACTTTGTGTCCCTTTTAATCCATCGGGAAAGGATTCTCTATTCAGACAAGCGCCAGTTGCGTTCGTTTCTCAGGGTTATGAAAATCGCATTTTAGATGACCTCTCTTAGATTCCCCACGGAATGTTGGTATATAAAAATGTAACCTTCTGCATTGTTATAAATGTACTTCAGACTCATTATGAATGTGATATCAATGTCAGTTTTGATAAGCAACAAATATGATCAATACTTCATACAAATAGCAGATACACCTATAACTATACACGTTTTCCCTTTTAACGTCATATGCTTTCCGCGTTCAAAAGTCGACTGGGTTAGGTGCGGGAATTCCCGTGAAAAGTTGTTTACTCACGATATTTCAATGTTACCATAATGTATTTTTAGAACAACGCGTCTTGTACCGTAGATCTTTACTATTGTGTACAATCCGGTGAGGGTTTATTTTAATATAACCTGGGAAAAAATATTTCAAACTCATCAAATTTTCTTGGAAAAAAATATTTCTCTAGCTCATGGATATTCTAAGGCTGCTTGCAAAAAATCACTTAAAATCCCAAAAGGCAGTTTTCAGAAAATCAATTTCAAACGTGCCACAATTAATGAAAAGACTATAGCATAATTTCAAAAAGAATAAGGAGGTTTTAAATAAACTCTGTGACCCCTGTAGCTACCCATTTCAATGATACTGGCCATTCAGGAGCTTGCGATGTCCAGGTCACAACCATCCGATCATGTTCCTCTGATGATCTGTAGATTTCTCTGGAGAATCAGTTGATTTCTTTGTATGGGACCTTGCGACCACGCGGCTCAACGTATTACATTCTTATGCTTCTTAGTACTTTCTCTTCCTGCTTTGTAATCTATATGGGTATATTTGCATGTATTCAAGTTATATATTTACTAGATGTTTCATTGTTTATTTTCCGTTCTATTTCTAGTTTTTTTTGTGTTTTTTGTGTTACATTATTTCGTTATTCGTTTTTATTCCCAAAATTTCCTTAGATACGTTTGTATTTGTCGTCCATTTGTGTTTCATTTTAATTTGTCACTCCTGTTGTTCGTTTTTCTTGATAAAGGCCTTGTTGGTCGAAACGTTGCTGTTTATCGTCACTGTTTCTGTATTTTGTAAAACTATAGTACTTTGTTTGTACGTGTTTCACTTTTTAAAAAAAAAGCAATCCTCATCTACGTCTAATTTTCTTCCAGTATATAACATAGATATCTTATCTTATCTTAAGCACAATTGTTTTTTAACGGGGTGGGAAAATTTGTTTTCTATCTTGCCCCATGTGTGTGGGGCTTGACGTTGCCAGTCCATGTTTTCGCAGTGACTCTGAGATGTTATTTATCCATCGTGTTCTTGGCCTGCCTCGTTCCACACTGAGCGTCGATGTGTATCACGTGATGGCAGTAATGTAGGTTTTCCCTTCTCATTAGATAAGAAACCCCTTGATTCTTACTTTCGATGTCTGTTTGCATGGTATAGTACCAACATGCTTCTGATATTCTCATTTCTCCTCTATCTCTCCTTGTACGTTGACAGCTTTTCTAGACATCTCATTTCACATATTGTATCTTTTCTTTCTTGTTTTCTTAGTCAGGGCCATGTTTGGCACTGATAGCAGAAAGTTAAATAAATTCGGTTTATCAGTTGTCGTTTGCTGCTATTTAATACTTGGATGTTTTTAAAAGTGGTGACAGTTGGTATGTCCTGCGTTTGCCTTCTGGCATCTAGTCTCGATGTCCTGTCCATCTTTCCATCTCTGTGAAATACTCCCAATATATCTTTCATTATATGTCAGCGTGTAGGCGTTCGATAATTGCTGCAGTTTTTCAGCGTACTCTTAGTTTTTAGAATGATAACAGATCTTTTAAGTGTTGAAAGTTTCCTATATTTTGTGCCCGTCTCTGATGGGGCTAGAATCTCGTCTCATCTACGGAGATCAGCGATCTCTGGAAAATAGTTTCGAACGTTCTACATGGGAGGGGAAAAGGGCCATTGGGTTTTGGGGCGAAAAAAGAGAACTTTACCTCCACACCACTTTCTCTACTAATTCTACCCATTAGACATTTTGCTGCATATTTCTTGGTTATCTCCCCTACTCCCAAATAAACATGTATCCCAAGTTCAAGATTGACAGATGGCTGAGAATGTACTGTTCCACTATATTATGTCCTTTTACTAACATCCTATCTACTTTTCTGTATGTCATTCTTGGTTTGTGAAATTACCTGTTTCATGTATCATTCAAGACATTTTACAAGAGAAAATTTCTGAACACAAAATGTAAGTTCTACGTCGGTAATAATTCAACAAGTTGTATAACAAGTTACCAATATTATGTTAGTTATTGATCAATACGTACAAGTTAAATATGTGTGTGTAAGTTGTAGAGCAATGTGCGTAAATTAACAACAATACTAAAGCTGCCTTTTACATGTTTTTTAAAAACAAATTTTAAGGCGAAGATGTCCTTACAAAATTTGTTATAACATTCTTACATTCAACAGTAGAGACAAACTGCATACACCAAAATGTGCGAAACTGAAAGATCTATTACAAACACCCATTTGCTGTATCTGAATTTAAAAATACACTTAAATCATTAAATGTATTTAGGAAATGAAAAAAATTATAATTAAAGATTTTGAGGAAAGATGTGAACTTATCAACATTTGTAAGCTTTTCAATGATCCAAAGCTAAATAAAACTACGTTAGTTTCTTAGAATATCAATTTCTCACAATGTATTAAATTTCATCCCTTTTCTGTTCAAAGAATTTGATTATACGACAGTTTGACATCTGGGTCCTGTTTTTAAAGAACGCTCCTTCTTTCATGAGCAATACTGCTAATTTTATTTAAATTGCCAGAATATCTAATATAAAATACGATTCCAAATCGTCACTAACTACTGTCTGTTAGTTACTGTCCTCCTAATTACCATTATTATCATTTTAGTCCATGAATAAATAAGTTGTGAGGCTTTAACTGAACAGTCGCTGTTTATGATCATTACTAGACATTTTGCAGTTTCTTCTTTACACTTACAAAATGATTAAAAATAAAACAAATATCACTTCTAACACAAAAGGGAAACAATGATTTGGAGCAGACGGAAATAGAATGGAACAAAACACTTTTCACTTTTTGTATCAAAAAGTCCTCTACGATATATTAAAAAACTGGTTAAGTCATATGATCTGTAAGTGGCTTTGCGTAAAATAGGAATTAACTTTATGGTCTATCAGGTGGCGTTTAATATTTTAGGAGTTAATAGATAACAGGAACTATTGGAAATGCGCACGTTAAAAAAAAGTGTGAGCTATTGCATGTCGCACTTTAACATTTTATCAGTCTTTTTAGGAACGTCACTTTCAATTGCTTTCTGAACGGTGAGGTCTATTTTTTCTTTTTGTAAAAATCCAACAACAACAAATTTGCTTCCAAACTTGCCCCCCGAGATGGTTTTGAACCAGGTACAAATGGTACAGCAGGCGTAGAAACATACGGACCTTTTAATGCATTTTCAATAAACCACATAATATGAAATATATCTTATGTCTTCTATTAAAACAACTGTAATTTTAAATATCGAAATAGGGGAAGACTGCAGTAAACTTGGTAAATAGTGAAACACGTACAAACAAAGTACTATAGTTTTACACAATACAGAAGCAGTGACGATAACAACAACGTTTGAAACAAGGCCTTTATCAAACAAACGAACAAACAGGGTGACAAATTAAAATGAAACAAAATGGACGACCAAAACCAACGTATCTAGGAAAATCTAGAATAAAAACGAATAACGAAATAAATGTAACACAAAACACACATAAAACTAGAAATAGAAGAAACAATGAAACATCTAGTAAATATATAACTTGAATACATGCAACAAAACCCATATAGATTATAAGCATGGGGAAAAAGGTACAAAGCATAGAAAATACATCAACATATACCCCTAAGATTACAAAGCATGGGAAGAAAGTACTAAGAACATAAAATGTAATACGTTGGCCGCGTGGTGCAAGGTACCTCAAAAATCAACCGATTCTCCAGACTCGATACGATCATCAGGAACATGATCGGATGGCTGTGACCTGGACATCGCAAGCTCCTGAATGCCCCGGGATCATTGAAATGGTCTTCTACAAGGTCCAGAGCATTGCGTATATCGCCAAATGTTGGGCGAATCGGTCACTGAGTCTCCTGCCGGTTTCCCCCAATATAGGCCTTGTTGCACCGCTTGCAGATAATGGCATAGATAATTTCGGGGCTCCCCGTGAAATTGTCTTCAACAACGCTGGCTTTTGGAAAGACACCGTGCGGGTCTGTATTACATAAGCACAAGTGTTGCAGCGCCGACAGCCACACTGGATGGTGCCAAAATGACTCTGGATGTTAGGCGTGAGGCGACTGTGAACCAACATATCCTTAAGGCTTCTGTCCGTCTGTACGCCCCAAGGATAGTGTTGGAAGTTGAACGTGTATCAGGATCAGACTGAAGAATGGAGAGATGACAGAATAAGACTTTCTTCTAGGAACTATGAGGTGGAAAGTTAAAACAAGTTTCACCCTGTCAGGGTTTGGAAATTCTATGCTGGTTAGAAGGCCTCCTGGCGAATTTGCTGAACGCGCCGCATAGCGAAGAAGCACCTTATCCGGGTATAAACGCTTACGAAAATCCAGCATCTCGTGAGCTCTATCCGGGAAAAAGTCGTCCTCGCTACAGAGGCGACGAAGGCGCAAGTTGAGAGAATGGTAAAAGTCACGACAAGCCTGGGAATGGGGAAAAGGTATAAGAAAACTTGTGCATCAGTAGGCTTGTAGTATCTGATGTAGTGATGAATGGATATGCTGATAGTGATATGATGTCAGAAAAGTTGACCAAAGAGGTAGAGATGTGAGATGTAAACCGAATAGCCCGGGTTGAAGACATTAATGAAATTAATGAAGCGTGACAAATCGGCTTCGGCATATCAGTAATGCCAATACAATCATCAATGTATCTATGATACACAGACGGAAGAGGACCATCATAGGAATTCCATACTAGGTGCTCAAGATGACCCATGAATAGACAAGCATAAGGTTCCATTTTTATACCATGGGGACCCCACTGATCTGCTCAAAGAACTGGTCATTGAACTGAAAGGAGTTGAGGTTAGAACTGGGTTTTGCAAGACGAAGGAGGCCGAGGTGGAGACAAGTGGGTTAGTTCTCTGTCGAGAAGAACTGGAAGCTTGAAGTCCGTCGGAATGAGGTATGGAGGTGTACAATGAGCCACATCAGGACGAAGAGACAGTAAATCCCGTCAGGCAACAACTCAATAGACGAAAAAACGCAAGGTGTGGTTCTATCTTTCAAGAATGAAAGGTAGGTGGTGACTTTGGATTGAAAAATACTATCAAAATTCGAATATTTCCGTAGGACAAGAGCAACAGAAACGATGGGGCCCACCCCGGGTTGTTCAGTTTATGAATTTTGGGAGCATATAAAGGCGGGTTTTTCCCAAACGCTATCGGTGACACAAGGTGATGCGCCGGTAGGAAGGTCTTAGGGCAATTAAGTTCTTAATTGTGGACTTTACTATTGTTAGATAGTGTGACATCAGAAAACTAGTTTTTTGAATTGGGTGTCAAGTAATTGGTTGCGGGCCCTTTCCCGAAGGTATAGTTCTTTGCTCCATCCACTATTGACCGCCTTTATCGGCGGGGTTTTATCAATGTCATCACGTCGACAGGTGTGATAGGCACGAAACTCGGACGGAACATGTTAGAATTCCCCAAAGGGGTTTTGGGTGGGGCAGTCAATATCGTGTAAGTATTCTTGATGTAGAATCCAAAAAGGGGTTGGAACACCAGGGTTGGGTGTCCAATCATGTTTTCAGTAGAATATTGGAACATACTCGTGTCATGACATTGGTCAGTTCAACCTGGTTCGAAATGAAATTTCAGCCGTAAACACGGTGAAACGGTGCCATCTTGAAGAGTAGAGTAGTGGTCAATGGTGGGTCGGAGAGAAAAAACTTGAGACCCTTTCTTAAAACATTTTCGCTGTCCGATAAGTAATTGTAAATTTGTAATTTCAAAAAATATTCTTGACTCTTATCTTCTGTTACCTAGAAGGACAAATACAGATTAGAATATTACATATTGCCTGGTGGCAAAACAAGTACGCATCTCAGAACGGCTGAAAGTGTTCCTTATCAGAACGACCGCCCCCCTGCCCAGCGTGTTCGTAGCGCGTTGAGCGACGGGGACAACCCCTGGAGGTTTCGGTTCAATTCCCCGGGCTGGCAGAAAAGCCACAGGTTCTTTACGGTGTTCGTGGCACCGAACCCAGGGTTCGTGTCCGGCCCGAGCTGAAGACCAGCTCAAGTGCTTCTGGATCAGAAAAATCAGAACGACCTCACGAGTAAAAAAGTTGCTAAGCAGATTAAGTTCTTTGACGTAGATCATAACATTTGTGCATCGAGTGGCTGACAAAAAGATCAATATAAGTGTCAAAATTCAGTTGAAAGAACGAAAAATGCAAGCAACTGTAGGTCAGGTAAACCCCTTTATTTCCATGGACTAAAAAATTTCGGTTATAACTGTCCTACATCAGTAAGTGCCTATGAACCAAGCCGCAAAGTATTCACATTCTCTAAGCGAACCATAAAAATCACAATGAGTGTTTAACTTGGTTGATAGGAACGAAACAAAGAAAAGAAGAAGAAGCCCCCCATCTGGTAGGAGTCTTCACAACTCAAGTAACTGTAAATTACGAAAGAGTTTTCAAGTTATCTCCATACAAATAAAACGTTAGAAGCAGCTACCAAGCTCTATATAGAAGAAGAATGAAAACTCATACATCCTTGAAGCTATCCACAAACAAACAGATCTTATTCCTTATCAAAGTAACAAACAAATCTCTCCAAAAAAACAACTTTGAATGAAATTTTACACATCATAATAGAGAGTAAAATCCGTCAGTTACATAATACATCTACAAGCCAAAATAATGTAAATAAAGCTAATTTTCTTTCATAACATTGTTTTTTGTTCCGTCATCTCCACCAGTAACGATTTCATTTTATGATATAATAATTATCTCAATAAATACACATATTTGTATTCTTTCATTGGACTTGATAAAGAAAATGTGTATTACTTTCATTGTTCTTAGATTCGATCAATTGTATTACTTTTTCATAATTCGAAAATGTTTTTAAATATGAACTCGCGCACGTGTTGTTGCTGGGACTCCAGGGACAAGAATAGTGACTCTGTCAGCTCAAGGCATGTCGTAAGGCGCTTAGGTAAGGGCCTAGGTAAGTTACCTAGTATGTAAATAGCTTAGCGAAATTGGATGGGCTGGCTACTTGTAGGCGAATAAACGGCAAAACATTACAATCACTCGTGGCTCAGATCACATACAAATCACAAGAGTGGTTAACAAGTGGTCAACATGAGCATTCGAATAAAAGAAGATGAACTTGAGAATTTTTCTTTGTTCATTTTAGAATCCACTTCATCACACATCGAACATGTCCATAATTGCTGCGATCTCTTGTCAAGCATGTATCTCTCAGTGTGTTTAGACTAACACCTTTCGTTCTGTGTTGATTGATGTATCTACTGGGGTTTCTATCGTGGTTTTCCCGTCTTGCCGCACCTATCTGTATACATTTACTTGCGCAACCGAGATATAGAATACCCTTTATCTTCTTCGTTGAAATCTATAGAGTGTATGCTTTCTCTAGAGCAGTGTTTCCCAACCTTTTTGTGCCATGCTCTTACAAAGCCTTTAAAAAATTCGTATGCCCCCTCCCTTTCTATGTAACATATACAACAATTTTATTTTCAAAAAATCGAATTGTTCACTGAAAAACTGAAATGATAGGTTTTAGGAAGAAATCACTAGGAAATTGTTTAGGAAAAACAGTAAGTAAATTTTCAAAACATATAATGAGAGACAGAAATTCAAGTACGATATCATTTAATGATACATTTTCTATATTATTTTAATTATTACTAATTATTTATTAATTACAATTAGTGAGATCCTTGCGCTTGTTGCATGCTGCAAAGAGATTTTATATTAGGTTTCAATTTAGTTAGCTTCAGTCTCAAGTCTCCTCGTTGTGTTAAATCCAGCCGATTCCTTTTTTTTTTTTTAGCAGCAAATCAGTTATGACACTAAATCCACATCCAGCTAAATATGAAGATGGAAACAGTAATAAGTTTTCTTGCACATTTGGTTGAATATGTATATTTGGTTTCTGTTTCCTCACAAAGCCATGCCGTCGCTCCTTTTATATTAAATGAAGTTTTAACTGACTCACCATTTTGCATTTCTGTGAGTTCTTCTTGATACTGCATATTTGAAATATCAGACACATTCACTAACATTGACTGCAATCAATTTGTTTCAAATCAGAAAATCTTTCTTTTAAATCAGCCGATAGAATTTTCAAATGATCGACAATAATAAGTATCAGTATAGCGGTATCAGTCACTTCACATTTCTGGAGCTAATGAAACTCTTCAAAATGTTTGTTGCAAATATATTTCTGCCATAATTCAATAAAGGTAATAAAACCAAATATCTTAGCTTTTCCAACAACAAGAAGGTGGTTGTTCCTTGAAGGTGGTTGTTTAATATATTTTGTTTTTCAAAGATATCGACTAGATAACTCACAAATGCTTTACTATCGACCGTTAACAGATACTTCATTTCAGGTTTGTCGCTTAAAAAATCACTAAGAGTATCAAATAGTACCATAAATCGTTTCACGCAGTTCTCTTTCGAGTGTCATCTTACTTGAGCGTAACGTAAAAGTCTCACATGGTCTGCATTTGTTTTTTTACAAAATAGTTTGAAGAGACGCTCACATTTGACATTAGCTTTAGTAACATTGATGCACTTTATAATTGAATTTAGTACTTCGTTTAGAACAGGCGAAATATTTTTAGCTACAAATTTTCCTGTGAATAACACAATGCACAAGAAGCATTTCTGGATTCTCATCTTTCAGCAATTTCAAGCAGCCATTTTTCTTGCCTATCATTTTAGGAGTACCATCAGCGGCACAAGATGATATATTTTTAATTGAGTATATTTTGACATCTAAGTAATTTTTAGCTTATTATATACATCTTTGGAGGTAGGGCTGCTTTCTAATGATTTACAGAACAACATCTCTTCACCAAAATCCCCATGATCAATATATCTTGCGTAAGTTATCAATACTACTTATCAGCAATGTCTCTCATCCATTGATTCATCCATTTGCACTGAGAATTTTCTTATTTTCAGCTTTTTAACAAGTTGTATTTCAATATCTTCACTCATTTCGTCCATTCTATTGCTAACAGTATTGTTACTGAGTGGCATAGCTTTCACCTCTTTGTCATCTTTTTTCCAGAACCGTTTTAAGAAATGATGATATTGATGGTTTGATTAAATTCTATCCTATAGCATGATTTTTCTCGCATTTAGCAATGAACAAGGAAATTTGATAACTAGCCTCAAGATTACAATTGACAGTTGCAGTATGAGCAGTAAACATGGAATTTAATGTTACTCTTTTTTCAAAATTTGTCTTTAAAGTTTGAAACTAATTCAAATCTGACATAATATGAGCACTATGTTTCGCCTTTAAATGTTCTTCAAGACGACCTCGTTTCATTGATTCGTTGATCAATCATTGTTGGCATAAAAGACATTAATGTGGAATACATTAATATAATAATATTTCACATCAGGTGATATACGTTTGAGAAAATTCGATTATTGTAGCATGACTATTTGAAGAAAAAAAAAACCAAATCATTAACAATATTTATACTCACATTTATGTGGTTAAATCTGCTCTTCTGAAAAAGTATGCGGTGTTCTCTCCTAATTAGCTCTGATAAATTCTAACCTCCAATAGTTATATCTTCTACGTGAAGCTCTTCGGTTCTCTTCTGTTTTTTCGTATAATCTAGCCTAACAGTCCTGTACTTTAGCTGTTCTGTGTCTAGTTATCTATTTTTATTCCAGCTACCTCATAGCTGTTCTGTATTTGGCTCTCTATCTGCTCTATTATTCCTTCTTCTTAAAGTCCAAAGTCCATATATATGGGTGAATATTCTATACATGTAAATAAAACACAGGCCAGAAAATATCCCAGCCGACCTAATCAAAGCAACTAAAGGGTAGGAATCAGCTGGCTCCATAGACTATTCAACCACGTCTGGATCACACAAGAAACACCAGAAGATTGGAGGAATGCAACAATTGTTCCCATCTGGAAGAAGAAAGGTAGCAAGAGGGACTGTACAAAGTATGGAGGCATAGCGCTACTGAGCCACACTGGGAAAATATTCTGCAAAATACTCTAGAAAGGCTCCGCCGCATCATCGAAACCACAACAATGACTCCCAAATGGGATTCAGGAAGAACAAAAGCTGTACAGACGCAATATTCGCCCTCAGACAGTTAGTAGAAGGACTATCGAATCCGACAAACATCTACACGTTGCATTTGTAGATCAGGAAAAAGCGTTCGACCACGTAGATAGGCACAAGTTGTGGAAAATACTAACAACCTATGGGGTTAATGAACACCTAATCAGCCTTTTGCAGAACATTTATGCTGACGCTAATGTACGATTAGAACAAATACAGGATTATCAGAAAAGTTTCACGTAGGGTCATCTGTAAAATAGCTAACACCAGCGAAGGAAACAACCTTGGAGAACTCTTAAATGAATTTCTTTTGCAGACGATCAGGCAATCATATCAACAACAGAAGAACAGCTGCAACAACACATCAACAGACTCCAGTTAGCATGTAACGGATACAACATGAGAATAAACATCGACAAAACAGAAGTAATGACATTCGCCAGAGAAATCACTACCAATATTTCCATCGATAATCACCTACTAAATCAAGTAAAAGATTTCACATACCTGGGAGCATTTTTTCAGCAAATGGAAGAATAACTAATGAAATTCAACAATAAACCCGCAAATCAAATGATGGGGGCAAAGGGCCCCAATTTTAAGTCAAACCCGTCACCAAACAAAAAAAGGCTTTCCCTCTTTCTCCCATTATTTAACTGCCAAACCTGGACGCTGACAACAAACGAAAAAAGGAAAACTAGCCCCAAAGAGATGAAGTGTTTGCAGAATGCTGGGTGTAACAAGAAGAGCCCGGTTTGGGAAAAAACATCGGAAAAAGTGGACAACATCGGGATTAGACTTCATCAAAAAAACACATTAAATGGTTCGGTCACGTAAGCGTTCCACCCAACAGTACCCCAAAGAGCAATGCTTCTCGATACAATGGGTACAAAGCAAAAAGGCCCCCCCAAAAATGGACCTCCCGAATAACAGGGCGACGAGACCATCTGAAGCGCATACTGGACCCGTTTAAAATATCTTCTGACCTGCCTGTGAGGCATACAGAATTCGAGAAAGAAAAAAAGAAGAATATTCTTTACTTTACTATTCCCAAAAATTGTTCTCAGGACTGGTTTCCCATTGTTTCTCTCTTGGAAAAGACTCATTTTTCTTCATAACGTTTTTTTTGTCATTTCAAAAAATATGTCCCATCCCCCTTTCAATCTGTTTTAAACATTAAAAACAAGATTTATGATATTCTACTGTAATCCCTATATAAATGTTTCTATACAACTACAAAAAGGTACTCTAATGAAACCCGTATAATACAGTGCCCGTGAGTATCCCGTATTATTTAAACAGACTAATGTCCCATAACTTGTATTTGAGTCAAATCACCTTGATGTTTCTTGGTTTCTTTTCCCATCGTACCAACATTCAAGCCAAATCAGACTTCAGCCTGTTTTCTGTGGCGGAAATATATATATGTTGTCTGTCAATGCTATTACATACTCAAGATTGCACTATATAAACTCATTTTGGTCTTCATGACAAGGTTGGCAAATGACGGACACATTACAGTTTTTTTAGAAATATGACTGATTTTAACACAATAACACATGCTGTCCCTTTCAAAGCTTTGTTAAAGGAGGTAAAAATGTACCTAGATATAAGTATTTTCCCACTCATTGAGAATTTTAAAACTTCAGTAATGTGATTGTGAAGCAACAGTCGTTTTTGTCAACAGACATCCAAAAGTCAGTATATCGGTTTTGAAACATCATGAACATTAGTTAAACTCCGAACAGTCCATTCCCCCTAAACGTTTGAAAATGCCCCTGTGGGGTGCCCACGTTGGAAAACAGGGCCTAGAGTCTAGAGCGTTTATGATGTCACGAATTATAATCATCAGCTTCTGATTTGTCCACATAGAAAGTAATCAATTTCTAGTCCCATTAATATTTTTAACAATTTGTCATGTGTTTTCATATGACCAAACTCCCAATATTTAAACAACCATTATAAAAAAGGGAAGATGGAGATATATTGCGCACTCTGAAAAAAAATTATAAAAAAATCATGCTGAGGAATTGAAGAAGGCGGCACAGAGTTCAAGAAAGGACCCCTCAGTTAATCATGAATCACAATTTACTGAGAGAGAACGTCAATGTCGGACTTCATTCCTAAAAGAAATTAGAAGTTCTCAGGATACAGTTGTATGGAGAAATTACTTGAATTATCTTTGTAACAAATAACGGTTTGAGATGAATATAATAATAATAAAGTACTGTACTTATCTAGCTTTTTTTGTTATTCTATAAATCTTTTCTCATTCCTAATTATTGAAAAACTCTGAGGCTACAAATAAGAAAGAAAAATTGGGGTATTTTGGACATATAAAAAGACATGAAGGGCTGGAGAGACCATCATGGAAGGAGGCATCAGGCAAGAGGAGAAGAGGAAGACCACGGAAAAGAAGATGGATTCAGGATGTAACTGATGGTTTGAACAAGACGGCTGCAGAGGCAGGACATCTGGCCTTTGAGAGAGATACATTCCGGAGGACTGTAGGAGTAACAAAGTTCTGTTTAGGACAAGCTATTTGATGATGATAAATTATTGAAGCATTTATGTATTAATTTTTCTTTCCTTTCATGATATCACTAACTCTTCCTCCTCCTCTGTATACCGACATCTCTAAAGTCTATATTTTGTTGTACATCTGTATATTCATTATTACACATTTCCGTCTCATATAACACAAGTGAGTATATATAACACTTGATGATTGTCATGAACATCTTCTTTGGTGTAGATCCTGCACATGCTGCATAGAGGGGCTGAAAAGTGATTAATAAAGAGTGTCGGAAGTTATGTTTAAAGCCGAAGGATTGACTTCATTGCACCAGGTGTATCCTAAATGGTTTAGCCCCTCTCTGGAGAAATGGCCGAACTTAGGAGTTTTTTAAAAAAGCATTCACAAAATGGGTTTGTGTTATTTATTTTGTTATTCGTTTTATTCCCAGATTTTCATTAGAAACGTTTGTTTTTGGTCGTCCATTTAAAAAAATTTGTCCTCCTGTTGTTCGTTTGTGATAAAGGCCTTGTTGGTCGAAACGTTGCTGTATTTTGTCATTGTTTTTAAAATTTGTAAAACTACAGTAACTTTGTGATGACGTGTTTTGCCAATCAAATAGTTTGACTGCAGTTCCAAAATATATACACTGAATATTGTGATGACGTGTTTTAACAAAAACGTACTTCGTAGCTCCAGCAACAATCCTAGGGTCTCGGAAAAAATGCACTCCCGGGGAAATGAACGGCTCGGTCGTTCGAACCCGACCTTCGACCCAAGCAAAGGCTTAACCCTTAGAAACCCGGAAGTTCATTGCTAGAAAGAAGAGAAAGGAATAATAAAATTTGTTTTTATTATTTGCTTTAGTGTTAAAATCTCATGTTTATAAATTTATTTGTTTCACAATTTCTATTATTTTTCTAATTTCCATTTCATTAAACACAAATTGAAAGAACAACTAAAATTATAAATATGCAACCACATACGAGATCAGAGTAAGATCCTCTTGTAGGAGGCTAATGTAACTTCTGAAAGCTAAACACAATAAATTTTTCAATTTAATACCAGAAAACCCTCCCGTTCTTACATGGAATTGTAAAACTTAAATGGAGCTAGAAAAGGAAATTGTATGTGATTGGGAAAATTGAAAATACGTGGAATGGATGCAGGATAAAACAAATGGAGAATGTTTGGTTGTGGATGTATGTTTCAGGAGAGTGCAGTTTCTTATATAAACAATATTTTTAAATGCTTCATCTGAGCACATATTCAGTAGAAGAACATGGACAGAGACAATAATAAACAAAAACTACATTGCTGGATGTTTGCACATTTTCAGTAGAAGAACATGGACAGAGACAATAATAAAAAACTACATTCTGGATGTTTGCACATTTTTGGTAGAAGAACATGGACAGAGACAATAATAAACAAAACTACATTTCTGGATGTTTACATTTCAGTAGAAAGAACATGGACAGAGACAATAATAAACAAAAAATACATTGCTGGATGTTTGCACATTTTCAGTAGAAGAACATGGACAGAGAAAATATGAAAAACACTACATTGCTGGATCTGTGCAAATTTTCAGTAGAAGAACATGGACAGAGACAATATGAGAAAACGACATTTTCTATATCTGTGCACATTTTCAGTAGAAGAACATAGACAGAAACAAAATGAAAAACATTACATTGCTGGATGTTTGCACATTTTCAGTAGAAGAACATGGACAGAGAAAATATGAAAAACATTACATTTGCTGGATGTTTGAATTTTTAGTAGAAGAACACGGACAGAGACAATATGAAAAATACTACATTGCTGGATGTTTGCACATTTTCAGTAGAAGAACACGGACAAAGACAATATAAAAACGAAGGAAAGAATGTGAGTATTTTACAACTGCAGGGTAACACTATCACTTACTCATTCACGTTCTCACTCACGCACTCACTGATGTATCTTGCTTGTTGGCGTAGGTGATCATGGGTCTCCACAAACGTCTGTCTTTAGAGTTAATTATACTTTGGATGTTGATACATGCACGTACTTTGCAGCCAGACTATCTAGAATTGTCTCTGTTGTTCTTTGGCTTGTCTTTCAATGCATGTATCAATTGTCAAACCAGGTTTACAAATTTGATTGATATATGTGATGAACACCAATGGACTCTGACAGAGCAACTAGATGATCTGGACTTCTGATGATATAGCCCTTCTGTCACATACACGAAATCAGATGCAGGATAAGCTAAACACGTTGAATCAAAGGTCCCAGCAACTAGGGCTGAACATCCATAAGGGAAAGACAAAGATATTGATAATTAATCAAGCAAACGACAACTCAGTCTCCCTAGACTTCAGAGGTAGAATCATACACATATTTGGGCAGCAATGTAGACAAAGGGTGGAACACATAGAATGTTAAAATAAGAATACAGAAGGGAAGAGGAGCTTTAATTGCACTGGGAAACATTTGGAAGTCCAAAGAAATCAAATCTAGAACAAAAATTCGGATATTTAACTCTAATGTTAAAGCAATTCTACTCTATGGGTCAGAAACGTGGAGAACAACTAAAACAATAGCGCATAAATTGTAAACATTCATCAACTGGTGTCTGCGCAGAATAGAGGAATAAGATGGTATGATAGGGTCACAAATAGGAACTTGTGGAGAGAACAAGACAGATTCCAGTGAACGAACAGGTTAAAAAATACGCTGGCGCTGGATAGGACACACTTTGCGAAACCGGAGGGGAATATAACAAGAAGGGTCCTTGCCTGGAACCCGCAGGGACAGCGAAAGAAGGGGAGGCCGAGAAATACATGGAGACGAGATTTGGAGTCGGAGATCAACAATATAAAGAAGAGCTGGAGGAGCTGCAGGAGATAGCTAGAGATAGGAAGACTTGGCATGAGTTGGTTGAGGGCCTATGCCCAACCCGGGGTAAAAAGGCAAAGAGAGAGAGAGAGGGAGATGTGATGAACAGGCGGAGATAGTACGTATCCTTGTCTTACTTCGAACCACGTGACGTTTCTTTAATAGTCATGTGTTTGTTCGAATCGCACACTAGGTCTTTACTTAAAGGCTCTTGGATAGATTCATTAGGTGGTCATTAACCCCAGAAGTTGATAATACTTTCCACAACTTGAGTCTGCATACGCGGTCGAACGCGTTTGTATGGTCTACAAAAGCAACGAGCTGGTGTTTGTTGGATTCTACAGTTCTCTCCACTACTTGCCCGAGGTCGAATATCGTGTCTGTGCAGCTTCTGTTTTTACGGAATCTCATTTGTGTGTCATTAAACTGTGATTCGATGATATGCGAGCCTTTTTCTAGTACTTCACAAAATATTTTCTGGTGTGACTTAGTAGCGATATTCCTCTATATTTCGTGAAATCCGTCTTGCTACCTTTTTTCTTCCAGATGGGAACTATTGTTGCATTCTTCCAATCTGTTGGTGTGTCTTGTGTGATCCAGACTTGGTTGAATAGTCTATGGAGCCAGCTGATTCCAACCTCTTTAGTTGCTTCAGGTAGGTCAGCGGGATATTGTTTTCTTTTTTTTTTGTTATAAACCCTGTTTGCTTTAAACTCAAAGTG